>JAVDOI010000343.1:0-57500 GCA_032191485.1 Leptoclinus maculatus
AGAAAATTCAAACGGCACAGGTGGTGCTAAAATGGCCATTTTGGAGACCTCGCCTGACCTCTGTACTAAAACCTCTCTAATGTTGTTCTGCTTCACTTGATCAGAGTCAACCTTTGCAGAGAGACTGTTCACATGTTGTGCTGTGATTGTGAGAGAGCTTTAAACCTGCAGCTGCATCGTTCCAAACAGATAATCATCATGAAAGTTGCTTTTTTAGGCAAACCTGAAACTTTTTAATTTGTGCTGTGTTCCATCTTCATTTACTCTTAACCAGTAACATAGACACTGATATCTACACATCTGAACAAGTCTCACAAGTCTTCCCTTTATTATTACGCCAACATTATTCAAATAGACCTTGTGGTTGCAGAGATAGACTCTTTTTATTATGGGTATGCAATTTTCGAGCAGAGGCCTAAAGAATAGGTGTGTTTTTAAAAGGTTAAACTTCAGATGTGAACTCCAGTTGTCTGTTTCAGTCGGAGGAAGGAGGGACCAGGACGACCTCCTGATGGATGGGACTTCCTGCTCTGTGTTTTGACAGGTAGACGGATGTTCCTGTTACACCTGATCATCACAAACCATCACAGAGGAGGAAGCACTCCTCCACTCTTCTTCAGCTGTGAGAGATGAATGGGTCGGAGGGAAGCTCCGGTGGCGAGAGTCGGGGACAGGTGGCAGCTTCGATTAAATGTTAAATGATGAAGAGGGGAGGGGGGGGGGGGTCATGCTCGAGGAGCAGGGGGGGCTCACCCGTCACGGCCCCCCCGACGCCCCCGTCGCCCCCGCAGCCGTCCCCAGAAACGCCAGAAGGACCGCCGGACAGGCTGATTCATGACCCGGCTGGCAGGAGGCTCTCAAAACAATTTAAGGATAACGTATCGTCATCTTTACCCTCCGTCGCTCCGCTCTGCCCATTTAACGTCTGACACCACATTCTTTCTCCTCTCTGCCTCGGCTCCGCTCTTCTTCTGTGGTGAAAGACTTCCTGTGCTCTTTTGACCAGATCATTTCGTCACAGCAGAAAGTGGATCAGGCAGCATCCTGAATTCAGATATTACACTGGACAAAAATCAGTTCAGGGTAAAATCTTCCTATCAGGAGAATATTTATGTTCCCCAGAGGATTAATCCTCTGACCTTTCCGTTAGCGCCACCATAAGATAAGATAAGATAAGATAAGATAATCCTTTATTAATCCCGCAGTGGGGAAATTTACAAGAGATACGTGAGATTGACATTTGTGGTTTGGAGTGAAACATCTCAACAACTATTGGATGGGTTATGATGAAATGCTGTTCATAATTCATCTTCCACTCAGGATGAATTGTGATAACTTTGGTGAACTTCCTACTTTTCATCTTGCTAAGTAAAGGATCGGAGTACGTTGCTCACCTCTGATCGTGGTCGTAGTTAAAAGAAAGAAACGTCTCTATGCTGATGAACAATCCATCTCTCTCTATAATAAAGTCACCTGACCAACAGTCCCCCAGCAGCTAGAGGGCGCTGTCACTTTAACACGCTTTGTTATTCTATGCTGGAGAAGTTTGTGGTTTTCTGCAGTGAAAATCAACTAAACACCAACAAATATGGATTGAAGCAGAATATTTCAATAACAACGACCAAGAAACAACTGCTGTTCTTCTTCAGATGTAACACACAGTAGACCATCCTGTTTGACAGCCTGATGCTTCTCCTAAACACACAGGAAGACCTTCTTACTGGAGGATCATCCACTTGTCTGCAGGCGCTGATTCAGTTTGCTTCAAATGAGGACACGAGTGGAAATATTTCAGTTTCTTATTAGTAAAAGTTCACATAGAGGAATTTTAATTAAGCGGGCCTAATTTGATGACATGATGCCATTAGTCTGCTCAAACAGGAATGTGTCTACTTCAGAGACACACAACAGAGGATGTGGCATGTTTAGTAGGCCTCGCCGGCTTTCCATTTTAATGAGAGGAAAAAAAGGAAAATAGCCATTCTTCTTGTCAGGCAGTGATGAAGAACTGATTCTTCTTGTCATGTAAATCTGTTACCCAAACACTGACGTTTACACAAGGTTACAGTTTAAACCAGAGCTTAAGGCTGAACCTGGATCCTGTCTGGATTAAAGCTGCACGCGTTGATGCTGGATTTGGATCAGGTGATGTGAAGAGGATGAATTCATGGACATCATGCATCTGTACGGAGGATCATTTCACTCAGACACTTGAAAAGGAAAACGATTCAAAAGCTAATTAGAATATTTTGATGTGTACGAATCATTAGTGGATGAAATGACAACATGAGTAAACTAAAGTCAAACAAATCAAACATCTTGTTCGGAATTACTATTGAAAGTTTAATCACACCAGACTGGACAACAACGCAGTAGAGACCTGTCAATCACCGTGTAGCCCCGCCCCTAAAGCATCCCCTGCTTTATGGTCTGTTTGACTCTAAATGGACCATAATGTACTAAATGAACATCATGCTGTATTGAAGAAGACTTGAAACTAGAGATTGAGACCATAAACTCATGTTTACAATGTTTACTGAGGTAATAAATCAAGAGAGAAGTAGAGTCATTT
Source organism: Leptoclinus maculatus (assembly GCA_032191485.1). Lineage (NCBI taxonomy): Eukaryota > Metazoa > Chordata > Actinopteri > Perciformes > Stichaeidae > Leptoclinus > Leptoclinus maculatus. Next base: position 2,573 of record JAVDOI010000343.1, read on the forward strand.
TCTCATAGACTTCTATACAACCAGAGGAGTCGCCCCCTGGTGGTCACTAGAGAGAATGCAGCTTCAACACATGAAGCTTTGACTTCACTTTTCAGATCCAGATGTTGATGACAGTTATATGGACTTCTGTCTCTCTAACACAGTCTCAGTGTTTACAGCTTTGCTGAAACAATGGATGCTGTCTCCACGGTGTAACAGGTGAACATGTCCTGAATGTTTTCAACGTTCAAACAACACACTAATTGGTGCCAACAGTACACCGGCAGGTTCCCAGGGCCTCCCACTGGCTCTCAGTGTCAGCTGACAGGTCATGGGACATGACTGTGGCCTGTAGTCTGACATGAAGAGAGAGAGAGAGAGACAGCTGACCACAACCTAACCCGACCTCATTACCTGACAGCACAGCTGACACCTGAGGAACAACCTGCACTGTTCCATCCAGGTTGTGTTGTTCATGTCTCTCTAAACACTGACGGTGAACTAAAGACCCCTTTAGGTATGGATAGCACATCATTCTGAGGAATTCTGTGACAGCCAGGCTAATTAACTCACAGACATACAGGAAACAGGCTCCAGTGATTATTCACTGTGTGTAATGTATTCATCACAATAATCATAAAAAGGCAGTTTTTAAGCTGCTGCCTCCACACGATGAACCATCGTAGAGCTCAGTTTGACTGTGAAAGAAAAGCTGGTGAATCTTCTTCTCTTCTCCTTTGTGATGACAGAGCAGCTTCTCACCTCGCTGCTCATTTCATCTGTGATCTCTTTCAGAATCTTAAGATCAGGAAGAGGAGAAGAAGAAGAAGGGACAACAACCAGTCCAAGTCCTGAAGCTGGAAATGGTCTTCATAATCTTCATATATATGATAATATATATATATGTGATGTAATATAATACATCACAGAAAAACATTATTATTTATACAAAATATATCACTAATAATAAACTTTAGGGCGGGGCTACACAGTGATTGACAGGTCTCTACGTCACTCCTCCTCAGTCCAGATGTGGTCACTTCCTGTTCACTGGCTGCAAGAATCAAAGAAGGTGACGACCAAAATGCAACAAATGTCCACAAACCAATGGATGAAGTCTATGATCGATTACGTCCACTTCTGATGTATAGTTTATGATCCTCACACACACACACACACACACACACACACACACACACACACACACACACACACACACACACACATCACACACACACACACAGAAGGCTGAGGAACGTATTCATAGACATAAAGGCGAGGAAGTTGGTGAGAGGAGTTAACGAGCCGCCTTGGCGACGGGTTTGAGCGGCCCCATGAAGCCTCAACCACCCACCCTTCCTCTTCTTCCTCCTCCTCCTCCTCCTCCCTCTGACGCTGCCCTGCACCCGCTGTGAGGCCAGAGGAGGAGATGGCTTTCAAAAAGCTCCTTCATGTCAGCAAGCTCACATCAAAGAGCAGCTGAAAGGCATGCTGGGAAAAGCCAGAGGCACACACACACACACACACACACACACACACACACACAGACGGAGTGTACAGGCATGTGTCAGTACATCATGTAGGTTACAGTGTCATGTTATACAGTAGTGGCAGCTGCAGCTCACACACACACACACACACACACACACACAGCAGCCACCTGCAGCGTTGTCACGGTCACTCTGGTTCGTTGCACCCCCCCCCCCCCCCCCCCCCCCCCTCCCCCCTCTCTCTGCAGGAGAGGCTCATTAGACCGGATGGTGTGGCGCTCAGTCTGTCCGTCAGACTGACAGGTCCAACAGACAGATCTCAGTTAGTCTACAGCTTCAGGGACAAATCAACACAATGTGTGTTTTATAACTCTGATCTCAGCAACACATCTAATGTTCCTAATATACAGATATAGAGAGAATTCTCCCCGTGCAGCCTTTTCATCCTGATTTAGCTCCTGTTTTTAATTTTAAAGTCTGCTTCAGAACTTTTATTTGAAGAACCGCAACACTCGCACATGCTGTCATTGCACTTTACCGGCGCAGATCGCTCGACTCCGGGTGTTGCTGCTTGCGGCAGCGTGGAGAACAATCACTGCTCGCTGCCTTCAGTGAGGAAGAGTTGGGTTTCAAGTAGACTGCAGTCAGTGAGCAGCAGCCTGTAAAGAGCAGAGAGCGCTACTCAAAGACTATTACTATTCATTTATTCATTATTTTGCGTTCAAATGTTACCAAATGATACACTGCGCATCTTTGGATCCCCAACAACACACACAGCACATGTGAAGTAGATCAGATGAAGTGTTCCTGAGACATGTGAACACATGCATACAAACATGCAGACAGACTGACTTCAAGTACGGCCGCTCAGCTTCAGCTATCGAGCTACTGAAGAACATAGAAGGTGCACAGTCCACTACCGAGACCATCTCTGTTCACAAGCTCCATCATCGTCCTGGGTTCACAGTTTGCACACAGATTACAAACGGAAACCTATAAAGACCATTCCTGCAGCAAAAAAAAAAAAAGATCACTAAAAAAAAGAAATAGTAACTTAAAAAAAAAAAAAAAAAATGTAATTCACAAAAAAAAAGAAAAACAAAATTAATAATAATAATTCTAATAATTTTTTTTTTTAATTTTCCTTTTTTTCCACGAGCAAAAAAAAAAAAAACTTTTGGTGCATCCATCTGTAACCATAACACTGACCAGATGTTTCCAGTTGCTATAGAAAGTCTAAATGATGAGATACTTTAACACAACAGTCATAGAAGCAGCTATGACATATGAATGGATTGTGAGTACATTGAAGACTTCTTTAAACGTGGCTTTACAACACATGAAATACAGATGATGTTTCACATGGATTGTACTGAGCAAACGCACCCTTGAAGCTCTGGAGTATAAAGAATGAAACCAATGTGGCTGAGGTGGCGACCAATAAACAGCAACTGGAAACATCTTCTTTTTTTTTTTCTTTTTTGCTGACAGAAAAAGTAAAAAAAATTAAAAGATATATATATATATATATATATATATATATCTTTTTTTTTGTTGTGAATTCATTTTTTTTTTTTTGGTGATCTTATTTTATTTATTTTTTGCTCGCGGGAATGGGCTTCCATAGTAACCAGATCGCTTCCAGTAAAACCTGGTCCCGTTGCCTCCAGATCTCCTACGAACACAGGATCTGTTCATAGAAATGACTGTCGAGATGATGGAGAAGAAGTTCTGTCAGCAAACCAGGAGCCAGAGCTCAGATCAGCGAACGCAGCAGCTGTATCCTCTGCAAGCATCTTGATTTACATTATGTGAGCATTTAGTCATCACAGTTTACATTCATTGAATCATTTGCTAACTTTCTAGCGCCACCTTTAGCTCAAACTGTACATATGTTGCTTCACTTGGCAGCTAAGAATAGAAAACAGCAGTTTCTTCATTTCAGATCCGTCTCCTGCCTTTAGTGCTCTGGTGTAATGAGCTCAGTCAGTGTGGCTGGACACACACACACACACACACACACACACACACACGGTTCAGCGGGGTTCCAAGAGTTAAAGTTCATAAGACAATAAATAGAAAATAAACACAGAATTAAAGTTGAGTTGAGAACAACTCTGAACTCCAACGATGCATTCGGTTGTTATTTCTGACTGACTGTGTGTGTAATTATGAAAGGAAGTCAGTCAGTACTAACAGAGATTTAAAGCTAATGAGAAGACAAATGGAGCGGAGGTGAACCCCCCCCCCCCCACCAAGCATAATCAAAACATGCAGGAATGTCGACTCATTACCCACATATAATTACCAAGTCATACTTATGTGTAATGGGAAACTTTCGTTGGCCTTTTTTTTTTAATAAACCATATTCACCATCCGTTTGATTTCACTTCCACAATGATTGCCTTTTTTTTTCTCTTCCTGCTCTGAATTGTATTCTGCCATTAGTCTAATATTACATAATTGCATTTTAAAGAGGTGATAGATTATAAATCCGCATAATGAGGACTGCCACCTCCTTTATGGCATAAATCTCTGTCAGCATAATGTGTGTCCTTAATAATGCTTGTTCACAGTCTGCCGAATTAATTACAATCAATTGGAACCTGATGTATGAATCAAGGTAATAAATTATAAAATGTTATTGTTGATGATTTATCAGGTGTGTGTGAACGCAGCTCCACGGCAGCGGTAGAGGAAGTGCTGCGATCGATGCAGTTAGTTCTTTATAATATATTATTAATATAATATTACACAGTCTCATCAGACACCTGGACGTCTGATGAGACTCTCAGGGTCTCTCAACTCATATCACACACATCAAAAACGATTACATTTGATGAAGATGATGAGGAAATGTTAATTAACGTGAAACGTCGAGACGTAACATTCCAGTAAAATGTTCACTGACATCGTATTTCATTTGTTTTTATCCAATAGAATGTCAGCAGTGAGTCACTGCTCATGGTCCCGTTAACCCTAACACTGACCCGGAGGCTGGTAGAACAACATGATTCGGTTCCTTTGTGTTCCTGTTGCAGCAGTAACATCAGCAGCATCGTCTCTCCTCGGCTGTTAGTCGTCACTTTCTTTTCAACCACCGACAGACCAAAACCGCTCTGACACCAGACACTCTTTCATCCCTTTTTCTGGATCGAATCACTGCGCCGGTAATAATATCAGTCTAATGCGTGTCAGTGTGATGCATTAAGGCCGGTGAGCCACCTCTGGCTGTGACAAACCGCCAGGTATGATCACAGGTGGCTTCCCAGAAGTCCCCGCGGCCACAAGTGTGAACCGACGCGGCTGTAATCTGGTTTTTGTGGCATTACTGGATATTGAAAACTCGATATGTGGTACACAGCGTGCTTCCTGTTAAGTGGCAAAGATCAGCTGGCCATTTACACCTCGGAGGTAACCATTGACCTGCGTTAATGTAGAGGAAGTGGATTCATCAAAAGCAGGTGGGGGGAGAAAGAACCCAGGGAGAGGGGCCCGACGGGGCCGACGGGCCCGACGGGGCCGACGGGCAGGGATAAGTTGATTTGTGTAGCAGGATTGATTACAGTGTAATGTCTGTTTCTCTGCTCAACGCATTAGTGTCCCGAGCTCCTCGAGTGGCTCAGCCGAGCACTTGTGTATTGATTTATTACGTTGTCTCGGTCTAATTACTGGGGAGGGAGGGAAGCCAACGGAGGGAAGGAGGAAGCGGAAGGAGCGGCTCTGAGAACAGAGATCACCTCAGACACATTCCAGGTTGATTCATCTGAACTGATCGGGTGGAACCGCAAGAGGGTTTGAATCAACCATCAGGAAGTGAGGGTCAGATGAGGAGATATCACATTCAGTGGCGGCTGGTCCATAGAGGGCGCTAGGGCGCCGCCCCCCCTTGAGCTACAAATAATAAAAAATAAAATAAATTATAATAATAATAAACTATACAAATTGACAATATTTGTGGTTTTGAAACATGGAATCACCCAGTAATATGTGTAAAATATGATATCTGCGGTAAATATATGCTTTTCCTGCTCGTCCTCTCCTCTGTGCACGTCTCAGCTGCTGGGGCGCTGGAGAAACTGCCCCAAAGAGGCGGGTCTATGAAGCAGTTCAGCCAATGATGCTTTAATGCTGACTAAAGATATAAATGAGTGACATACAAGTTAGCCAATCAGCGTCCTCAAATAGATTCAGCTTGGGGCAGATTTCGTTCTGCCCCAAACTGCGCGTTCTCGTCAGGACTAGTCTCTACAGGAGAGCGCTGCTCCTCCAAGACCCGTTTGAGGAGAACTGAGAGGAGAAACTACTGAAAGAGCTGATCCCAGATCAGCCTGACCTCACAATCAGACAGCAGACTAGCAGGAAAGAGAAGCAGTACATGAAGCTTCTCTACTAGCTGTACACCAGACAGGTTTGGCTAGCTGGATGACGTCATGCTAATAACTTATTTAGCTTTTTAAAACAACGGGGACAGATCCAGCATGGACAGTTAGGGAGTGAGGGACATGAAGCACCTGTCTGAGAAATGGATATATAGTTATATATATATATATATATATTATATATATATATATATATATATATATATATATGTGTGTGTGTGTGTGTGTGTGTTTTATATTATAGTGAATATTATTATATGATATATATATTATTATATTATACAGAATATTATATGATATATATATTATTATATTATACAGAATATTATATGATATATATATTATTATATTATACAGAATATTATATGATATATATATTATTATATGTTATATATATATATTATACAGAATTCCCTGTGAGGGTGACTAAAATAAGATGACGTATTTATCAAAGTGTTATTTACTGCTTTTTTTCGTGTTGGAATAAAGGTTAAATATTTAACTGCAAAGTAGTAATACGTGTTTGATACCTTAATTTGTTTGCATTAAATCATTGTGGGATGTTTGCTGACATTGATTGGATGTGGCACAGCCCTACCTAGAACATGTTCCACCAGCTCCACTGATCACATTCATCTCTGTGTTTACTGTCAACACATTCTCACTCACAACTAGCGCTGGTCACTGGTCCGAACCTTCACACCAAAGAGCTCTACTTCCTCTAGTGTGAGTTCTAAACGCTTCAGATACGTCATGTTACAAGTACAGTGTCTTCAGTTTTACTTATGAATACAATAAGTACAACAAACTAATATGAATACAATAAGTACAACACACTAGTATGAATACAATAAGTACAACAAAATAATATGAATACAATAAGTACAACAAAATAATATGAATACAATAAGTACAACAAACTAGTATGAATACAATAAGTACAACAAAATAATATGAATACAATAAGTACAACAAAATAATATGAATACAATAAGTACAACAAACTAATATGAATACAATAAGTACAACAAACTAATATGAATACAATAAGTACAACAAACTAATATGAATACAATAAGTACAACAAACTAGTATGAATACAATAAGTACAACAAAATAATATGAATACAATAAGTACAACAAACTAATATGAATACAATAAGTACAACAAACTAATATGAATACAATAAGTACAACAAACTAGTATGAATACAATAAGTACAACAAAATAATATGAATACAATAAGTACAACAAACTAATATGAATACAATAAGTACAACAAACTAGTATGAATACAATAAGTACAACAAACTAATATGAATACAATAAGTACAACAAACTAATATGAATACAATAAGTACAACAAACTAGTATGAATACAATAAGTACAACAAACTGCCTCGAATGTCTTCATGGTGTGTCTTATAATAATAACTTTATTCATATCGCATCGAGTTTACAAAGCGAGGCGATATAACGACGAGCAGGACAAACATCTGTATTACGGTGCTCTTAAATTGATGCTCTTAAATATATTTGCCACTTCAACATGATCGACAGTTTTCTCTTAAAGTAAAGAGAGTTATCCTTCATGTTCTGATCGAGCATCATCACAAACAATGAATGTTGGTCAGAAAGCTCAATAAATTCACTGTTGCTCTTGTGTCTCTTTGGGGGATTCCTTGATAAAAAGGATCAAATGAACCTGGATGCGTTGTATAGTAGGGTAGCTATCTGAGGATGTGTTGTATAGTAGGGTAGCTATCTGAGGATGTGTTGTATAGTAGGGTAGCTATCTGAGGATGTGTTGTATAGTAGGGTAGCTATGTGAGGATGTGTTGTATAGTAGGGTAGCTATGTGAGGATGCGTTGTATAGTAGGGTAGCTATGTGAGGATGTGTTGTATAGTAGGGTAGCTATGTGAGGATGTGTTGTATAGTAGGGTAGCTATCTGAGGATGTGTTGTATAGTAGGGTAGCTATGTGAGGATGCGTTGTATAGTAGGGTAGCTATGTGAGGATGCGTTGTATAGTAGGGTAGCTATCTGAGGATGTGTTGTATAGTAGGGTAGCTATCTGAGGATGTGTTGTATAGTAGGGTAGCTATGTGAGGATGTGTTGTATAGTAGGGTAGCTATGTGAGGATGCGTTGTATAGTAGGGTAGCTATGTGAGGATGTGTTGTATAGTAGGGTAGCTATGTGAGGATGTGTTGTATAGTAGGGTAGCTATCTGAGGATGTGTTGTATAGTAGGGTAGCTATGTGAGGATGCGTTGTATAGTAGGGTAGCTATGTGAGGATGCGTTGTATAGTAGGGTAGCTATCTGAGGATGTGTTGTATAGTAGGGTAGCTATCTGAGGATGTGTTGTATAGTAGGGTAGCTATGTGAGGATGTGTTGTATAGTAGGGTAGCTATGTGAGGATGTGTTGTATAGTAGGGTAGCTATGTGAGGATACGTTGTATAGTAGGGTAGCTATGTGAGGATGTGTTGTATAGTAGGGTAGCTATGTGAGGATGTGTTGTATAGTAGGGTAGCTATGTGAGGATACGTTGTATAGTAGGGTAGCTATGTGAGGATGTGTTGTATAGTAGGGTAGCTATGTGAGGATGTGTTGTATAGTAGGGTAGCTATCTGAGGATGCGTTGTATAGTAGGGTAGCTATCTGAGGATGCGTTGTATAGTAGGGTAGCTATCATGCAGCCAAGACCAGGTTCCTGAGCTCCGTGCAGACTGTCAACATGTGGAGAAATGAAAAGCTTGACAGACCTGCTGTGCAGAGTTATGTGTCTTTTAATGGCTCTTATTGACAATAGGAAAAGCATTTAAAACAAATGGTGAGCCTTGTCCTTTCAGGGGAAATCAATTGCTTGAAAAGATGCATATTCTGAGACAAATTGGATTTCAATGAAATGAACCCAAACATATGGTGCACGTGAGGCCTTCAGGGCCTGTGGGAGTGCTGAGCTCCAGTCGGTAATCCAGCGTTTCACATCCTGAGAGTGATCCCAGAGAGGTGGATTAAACTGAAGCACTTCTCCCCTGTGACAGTTGAACTTCTTTCTGCTCGGCTGACATGATGTTTGCTATATCGTCATCTTAAATATGGATTTGAACCTTAAACGTCCTCACAGCTGCCGGTGTCTTTGTGTGTTTGTTGCTGTAGCCACTTTAACACCTCAGCCTCGTCTTTACACGCGTTGTGCAGGCGGAATGCGATAATCTCTTTTTAGCACGAGGATAATCTCTTCCAATTCAACTATAATCAGGCAGACATCATGTCCTCTGCTGACCCAGAAGCCTTCTTCTTCTTCAGCTGAGCACTTAAAAGACATAAAAAAAGGAGGTGGAGGAGCGGCAGCGTCGGAGACACACATCTTATCAACAGAGCTGAGCCTCGGGCGTATCAATCGCTAAATCCCTCCGAAAGACAGTAAAAGAAGAAAACAGCGGGTATTTCTCCAGGAGGGAAAATCATCTGAAAACAGAAAGAGAGAGAGAGAGAGAGAGAGAGATAGATAGAGAGAGAGAGAGAGAGAGAGAGAGAGAGAGAGAGAGAGAGAGAGAGAGAGAGAGAGAGAGAGAGAGAGAGAGAGAGAGAGAGAGAGAGAGAGAGAGAGAGAGAGAGAGAGAGAGAGAGAGAGAGAGAGACAGAGAGAGAGAGAGAGCAGGGAACCCGAGCTGGCCGTGTGAAACAATGGCACTTTAATTGTTTCCTGAGGGATTTAGCGTTAGCCGTGGATTTTCACCCAGCAGCCCCCGCCTTCATTATGATGCACCCCCCCCCCCCCCACACAATTCCTGGCACTTGTTGACGTGGGCACCATGCCTCCATCTCCTCCTCCTTCTCTCCTCTTCGCCCACCACCTCTCCATCTCCCTCTCTCTCCTCTTCCCTCTCACAGCGGGCCTCGCTCGCTCGGCTTGGCACAGATGGGCGAATCCAGCAGATGTTTTACCATTTTCTGTTTTGGGGGCTTTTCTTCCCTCTTCCTGTCTTTTCCCTCTTTTCTCTTCTCACATTCGCTCGTCTCTCCTGCTGCAGAATGGACTCGGGTTAGGGAGTTAATGAGGTGATTTGCATCTGTCCAAAGCTGTTTGCTGTTGATTGTTTTGAGGGAAGAACAACAGGCAGAGGGAAGGGAAACTGACATTTACAAAACATTGCAAAATATGAAATTGTAAAAAGTAAATTAGTTTCTTGTTGAGTAATCAAAACCGTTTTTTTAAACAAATGAATGTTCTGGCAAGTCGTCCTTCAACTTATCGGAAATTATCATAATCAAATTATTTTGTAAAATAAAACATTCTGGAATGTAAGTTAATTTATTGTATATTAAGACACACCAGCAGCGTCTTCATACGTCAAGTCCTCACAGAAGCATCACTTGTATCACATGTCTCCTCATGTGCTCCGGGCATCCGATGATGCAACGCTCCCAATGCTCAAAGACGTAGGAGAATAAATACAAATGAAAAAGGTGTTGAGCTGTAAAAGACTACAAAGAGTAAACATCTGAACTGTTTTGATGGACATCAGCTGAACATGTGTCTTATAAGATTGACTAGCTCACAGTCAGGAGCCCGACAAACTAAAAGCTAGTTAACTGTCTTCATGCTAGTTAGAGGACAATGAAATGGTAACAGAACTGCATTTACTGGACCTTTACAATGTGCCTCTCATTCACCCATTCACACACATATTCATCGTCACATGTGGGCCGTTTCAGCAACCCAGCCTATCATTTACAGCACAACCTATCAAGAGCCACCGATTGTAAACATGTAAACCAGCCTCCTCTGCTGCTACGTTTGCAGCAACGAAGGAGTTGATGGAGGGAGAAAAGATGGAGCTCGATTTCTCATGCTGGCGTAGCCACGGAGTAACTGATGTCAACGTCGTAACCATGAAAACCGCCCCAAAAACCGCATGACGGAGGTCATGGTCTGACGGAGGTCATGGTCTGATGGAGGTCATGGTCTGACGGAGGTCATGGTCTGACGGAGGTCATGGTCTGATAGAGGTCATGGTCTGACGGAGGTCATGATCTGATGGAGGTCATGGTCTGACGGAGGTCATGGTCTGATAGAGGTCATGGTCTGACGGAGGTCATGATCTGATGGAGGTCATGGTCTGACGGAGGTCATGGTCTGATGGAGGTCTTGGTCTGATGGAGGTCATGGTCTGACGGAGGTCATGGTCTGATGGAGGTCATGGTCTGACGGAGGTCATGGTCTGATAGAGGTCATGGTCTGACGGAGGTCATGATCTGATGGAGGTCATGGTCTGACGGAGGTCATGGTCTGATAGAGGTCATGGTCTGACGGAGGTCATGGTCTGACGGAGGTCATGGTCTGACGGAGGTCATGGTCTGACGGAGGTCATGGTCTGATGGAGCCAATAGAACAACGTCGTCTGCATAGAGAACAACATCGTCTGCATAGAGAAGAACATTTCTGAGGTCTCTAAACTGGGCGATCTCTCCTCGGCCACAACTTCAGGATCCTGTCCATGAAAATCACAAACGGAATCGCTGACAAAGGGACGAAGTCTGCCGGTCAACAACATTACAATCGTTTCATTCATTGCAATCATACAATGAGTTGATCGGAGCAGCTGTTAGTACATATCTAAGTACATGTATTTGGTTAGGACACAAGGACACAGAGCCTCACTGACAGCTGTGGGACTGTTTACATCCACACTCACATTACCACGATGCATCTGCTCATTTGGGTTTTGTTCACATTTATTTTTTACATCTCAGGCGGAGATATATCTGCTGGATGATGGAAGCATTTTTCACATTTTTCTCCATTCTTGCATCTACGGCGGTGTAATTAATCTAGCTGACAGGTGTCTGCTGCGCGGGTACAAACAGCCAAATAATAGGGTCTGTTCACGATGTGATGGCTCCTGCTGCGCTGTGCAGAAAAAAGATCAGCAGGTGTTTACTAAAAATGAAACAGAGTGGAATCAGCAGTTTACAGGAGTTCATTCAGCAGCAGCAGGTAGATGGAGCAGAGGGACTTTTTACTGATTATTCTTATCCTGCCTGTGTTTTATTTAGCAGCACAGCTGAGGCCTGGTTCACATTCAGACTGAAGCATTACAGAGCACATCCAGCTGGTGATGTAGGAGCTTTAGGACCAGTGTCTTTAAGTCCTGCAGTATCACCATTTTAAGCATTGGCACGTTCTATGGAAAGATCAACAGTAGACGGGAAGAAGCGTTTACAGAGAGTCAGGTGTTTAAATACGGACGACAGATATAGAGACACGATGCTGCTTCTTCATGCAGGATAACTACAGTACCAGTGGTGATCAGCAGAGAAGGATTGACTCATCAATATGGTTTTTATTTGTTGTTCAACTTAAAAATGTAAAATAGAAATAGAAGAAACAGATTTAGTTTGAAATGGTCTGACTTACATAACAGTACGATTATGCCTGTTCATCTGCTTGAAGGCTTTAAAGGTGAAACATCAGAGCAGGAAGTCTTGATTTATTTGGTGGTAGCTTACCAACAAACAGAACTATGTAGATATAATATTTAATCATCAGAACAGAACTAGACAGTAATCCTGAGTGGTGAGTACGACACCTTACTGATGTCATTAACGTTGTTATACAGAAGCAAACATCTGGGACTTCTCACTAGAATATGATGGAAATATTTAGAAAGTAATATCAAATTAAAATGTTTCTCTCAATGAGCTTCACATGAAGGCTCTTTGTAGTTTAGTATGAATGCTACTTTGTAACACTTTCAATGTTTAGAAATATGCAGTACTCACTATAGAGCAGCCAATGTATTGTCAATGTACTAATATTAATATTGGATGGAGGTTGTTGAGTGTCTGATCTAAACCTCTTATTTTGAAGGGGAAAAGATAAAAACGGGTTTGTGAGAAATGTTGAACCTGCTCACCTCAGTTATTCACTGAGGACATGAGAACATCTACTGCTCCGCTCGATACGATCAGAACAACTGCACATTTACCTGATGTATACCTCCTCCACGGACCTCCTCTGACTCCATCAACAGCTCACGGAGGGAACCAGGACGAGTGTGTGTGCGTAAGCTGCTAACCCGGGTCAGAGGGAGTCAGCAGGGAGCAGAGCAGCAGCTGTAAAGATAGTTTATGGGAGGAATTAGAGCTGATCATCATTAACCTGAGCCCAACACCAAGCGATAAAAGACCAGCGCAGAACCTGCACAGACTCAAGTACAAACCCACATGAATGATGGGAAGTTAACGTCTGATAGATTCAACCTGCAACATTAATATTGATAACGTTATGCAATCAATGCTTTTTCATCAGCAATAGAACAGATGAGGCGTGAAGCCAAAGGGAATGAGTGACGACTCGTTTCCATCTCTGCAGCGTTTATTCCTCTTTCAGATGCTTCTGTCTGCTCAGTCAACACGAGCTCGTGGTTTCAGAAATAGCCACAAATTGAATTCATAGGTTTCGTCCTGAGCGACAGAAATAGTCCCGAGTTGCTTCTTCTTATGTCAGTCGGGACGACATTACGCTTCAGACGTCATGGTCGGGCTTAAAATAACTACATACGTTATATTAATGCAACAAAACCGTCACAAACGCGTCACTTCAGAATCAGAATCAGCTTTATTGGCCTCGTACGCGTCGCTCTCAACGAACACACGTTTACAATAAACAAGAAAAATATGAAAAATTAAACAAGGACAACAAAAAAGTAGAACAGATGTAAGTAAACATTTAACAACTATGTACAATATAAATATATATCCAGAAGTATAATTATATATACATGAACATGAACCTATAAACACTCTGTGACACGTGTGACATGACATCACATGATGCGTTTGAGTCATGACGTCATTCCCGTCAGCGTCGGTTGAAGCTGTGGACTCAACCTTTGTCTTTGTGTAAGAGGAGGAGCCAGTGTTTGACTCACAGACTGGTGGGCAAGAGAGAGAGAGAGAGAGGATGAACTGGTTAAAGACATGAAGCAGAACACTGTGAGGAGCATCATCTACCTCTGACTGAGATAAAGGATGCTGGGTCATTGAGTCACAAGGATCCTACAGAATACATCATATCTACTTATATAACTGTGTCATTCTGGATATCATTCCCCCCCCCCCCCCCCCCCCCCCCATGCAGCCACTGGGAGTTGAGGTGAAATGACCGCTCTGTTAAAACAGAGAGAGGTGTTTTCACGGTGTAAGCTGAACACAGGCCGGGAGTGATCTCGTTTTCTTTCCCTGCAGAAGAGGAAAGAAAAGCTCCGTGTCTGTAGAACATATAAAGGTGCTGATTAGCCGGCTGGCTGTTAATTCCCGCCGACACTGTGTCGGGGCTGTTTGCAGCGGCCGCTCAGGCCTCACAATGAGGAAGTGACACTTTAACGCTGCGGATACATCAAAATGGCTAATGTTGTATTAGTGGCCTGCCGTCGGCAGCAGGTGAAAGCTGCTTTCATTGGAGCCCTTCTCTCCTCTCACAGTGCAGAAATAAATGAAGGTATCAACATTAAGCACCTCTCCCATCGAGGCGCCGGGTCCCTCCGCGCCCGCCGTTATGTCCTCCAGTCAGGATTTACCCACAAAGCCAGGTGGATCTAATCATTCCTCGCTTTCAGCTGTTGTGTGTTCACATTTCTGGTTGTTAGAATGAATCTGAGGTGATGTTGTGGACGCGTCGGCTCCGTGTTGATATCACCTCGTCTGTGTGTTCAGGTGAGAGCAAAGGGAAGAAGACGAAGAGGAAGGAGGAGGAAGTCTCTCGGTCAGGGTTCAAACACACTCCTGGTGTTTGTGTTCACATGTTGGTTCGGTTCTATCGGGCGTTAAATATCATATCTGAATCCTGATTGGTCCTCTCTTTTGCTCGTCAGCCTCCCGCTTTATTTGTGAACTGTTGAGCAACAGGTCAGAGAGCACATTACGTTCAGAATGAGACAGCAGGTGATGTCTCCTCTGCTTCGTTCATGTCCAACGGATCAAATGCTTGTGAGCGACTCTCACCTGAAACTGACCGAGCAACTGAGATCAGACACAAATCGCTGCTTGAGATGGAGATGGGTGGCGTCCCTGAACTAAAGTCTTCTCCGTGAGACGGAGACAGTGAGAGAGAAAGCTTATTAGAGGAGCTTGAGGTTGAGACAGCCTGTCTGCTGTTGTCTTAGCTTATGGGGCTTGTAAACACAGTCACTAGCTGCAGCTCAGTCCCAGCAGGGGCGGGACGCCAGCACAATCACAGCGCTCCGCCTCCAAACGGTTCACCACCCGGCCTGCTGTGAGAACGGATGCAAATATGTAAAGAGCAGAAGAAAAGTGTGTCTGATCATCTGCAAACTAATTATACATGTGTACATACAAGAGACTGCTCGCATTATGCACTCTGAAATATACACACTGCAAGAAATGAATACTGAAGTGAGTTTCTAAATCACATCTATTGCAGGTCTTAGTTAGGTTATAACAGTAAGTTAGTGGTACTAAGAGGACTTCCTCTCACTTCATTCTGTGTCAGTTGCTCTGAGCGTCCAATAATGAAGAGGACGTGTTCACGTTGAAGTTAGTTTGAAGACCGGTGCGTCTCATACGGACGCTGATCGGAGCCTCGTGAGTCGATACCAGACGCTGAGGAGCTCTGACGAAGCGTCGGGTTAGGGTTAAGGTTAGGGTTAGGGTTAAGGTTAGGTTTAGGGTTAGGGTTAGGGTTAGGGTTAGGTTTAGGGTTAGGGTTAGGGTTTGTGGGTTAGGGTTAGGGTTATGTTTAGGGTTAAGGTTAGGGTTAGGGTTAGGGTTAGGGTTAGGGTTAGGGTTAAGGTTAGGGTTAGGGTTAGGGTTAGGGTTAGGTTAAGGTTAGGGTTAGGGTTAGGGTTAGGGGTTAGGGTTAGGGTCAGGGTTAGGGTTAGTTTGGCAGTGATTTAGGATACAGACATGGTGAACGCTACCAAAACTGATTTGTTGTCCAGTTACACTATAAACGGGCTCTCTTCTCCCTCCTGCTGTCAAAAATACGATATTAATTAAAAATCACCCCATATGTCCAACAATAAAACAATCTTAGAATGTGTTAAAGAAAAATCCTCAATCAAAGTTAAACTCTCAGTAGAATCCCCGGTGCAGTTCAATAAATGTCTGAGTGCGTCTCAGCGTCCAGATGTGCGGAGCGTCTGACTCCGGCTGCTGACGGCGGCCTTCTTGTGTTGTGAGTCTCACGCTGGCGCTGCAGATGCCTTTTGTTGTCGCCTCTTAACTCGGCACACCGGGAGCCTGACACTTAACAATCTGGAGCTCATAATGTGCGGCGAGGAGGAGCACTCGTCTCCCAGCATGCACTCTGTGTTCTTTCCTGCTCTGCCCTGCAGGGACGGGATAACGATTCATAAAAAGAGTTGTGTCGAGGTTCTCTCTATTTTTTTATTTTTTCATCAGCGCTCTTGTACATAACTGAACTCCGGCTCCTGATAATGTGATGGTTAGTTTTTTTTCTTCGCTCCGTTGCATCTTTCAGACTTGTAAAGGCGTCGAGGAAGTTTTTTCAGTTTGATACCGGAAAAAACAGAAATATGTCCAGAGTTGCAGCTGAATTGCCGAATGAGTCAGAAATGGTGATTACGGCTGGCTGTATTCAGCGGCATGATGGAGACGATGTCTTTGGTTCTTTCTCCAGGCGCCATGAAATGGCACATTTCATCTGCCACAAAAGAATAGAAGCCTGAGAAGAAAAGTGTCCTGCCTCTGAAGAGTTGATGACATGTTCGGCTTCGCTTGTCTGGGAGGATGGCAGCTACGGATTTGAAGCTGTCAAGTTGTTCTTTGACAGCGAGTCAAAACTCTCGGTTTGATTTCCTGAGAGTTTAGATCACATCCCGTCACGTTGCCACTTACAGGTGTCATCTCCTGTTTGGCTGCAGTCAGATAAAACAAGAGCAAGAAAATACTGGGAAACACTGCAGCAACAGCTCCAGCTGGTCCTCGAGCACCCAGAACACAGATACACATCCGCTGTATTCATGTGAATATAACGTGAACATGCAGCGGCAGTAGTTTAATTTAAGCTGACGAGTGCAAACTATAATGATTAGATCAAATATCACAGAAGGAACATGAAAGAACATTCATCTTTCGCCTCCCTAAGACATCCTCACAAGGTTTTTTTGACAACCTATTGGCAAAATAAAACAGGTCTTACATGAGCGTAATATAAAATACATATCTATGTCATGAGTGAACATGAAAGAAAATAGGTTGATGTGTCTTTGCAGGACCTTCTCCTGGATCAGAGTCCTCATGAGAACATTTCTTCAGGAGCAGCTCAGTTCTGACGGCTGCATCACTACAGTTTTACACACTATCTGAGTTTAGTCAGGTACATTCCTGGGATTATCCCCCTCCTCCCCTGGCTTAGTGCTGGGCAAGTTAACGCGTTATTATCTCGTTAACGCATCAATTAATTAACGCCGACAATTATGTTATTGCGCGTTAACGCATTTTTTTATTTTGAAAGTCCGTTGCTCTCTCTCAGCGGTGGAGGAAGTCTTCAGACTACGTTGATGCAGCGTGTGGGAGAAGTAGAGATAAACTAAAGACAAGCTAACAGATGCTACAGAGAAGTAGAGATAAACTAAAGCAACACAAGCTAACAGATGCTACAGAGAAGTAGAGATAAACTAAAGACAAGCTAACAGATGCTACAGAGAAGTAGAGATAAACTAAAGACAAGCTAACAGATGCTACAGAGAAGTAGAGATAAACTAAAGACAAGCTAACAGATGCTACAGAGAAGTAGAGATAAACTAAAGCAACACAAGCTAACAGATGCTACAGAGAAGTAGAGATAAACTAAAGCAACACAAGCTAACAGATGCTACAGAGAAGTAGAGATAAACTAAAGCAACACAAGCTAACAGATGCTACAGAGAAGTGGAGACAAACTGCAGCCGGTTAGTATTGTGGAAGATGTCGGTCTGAGGAACGTTCTCAAGGTGCGTTCGCGTCGCGTTTGGTGTGAACGCACCTTTAGGATCAACGAATGACGTCACGTATGAGCCTCAAGAATGAGCTAAGAAAGTTAGCGGAAAGATTAACGTGAGACAACATCCGGTTTCTTCAGACGAACATCCGGTTTTCAGAATAAGATGCCAACAAAGTATGAATTATATTCACATTAAGTATAAAACATGCTACCTGCATCTCGTGAGTTAAAGGGAAAATACACCTAAAGTGTCTTTATTCTTTGATCGCTGGGTAACCATCATCACCTCTGAGTTACAGCATTATATTGATGAACAGTAGAGCTGCATTCACCTGCTCTGACTGTCATGAAGACACAAGACACACATTTAGATGAAACGTGCTGAAACATTGTGTTCATGTTCACAGCAGTGGAACGTTTCACATCCAGTCAGCACACTGAGCACAGATAGTGAAGAGATAGAACTCTACTGTGTAAAGGGAATACTGCTGTTAAAGAGAGCCGGATGTGTTTTAATAAGTGTTTGCAAACCAAATGTTATTGCTCTTTTGTTCATATAGCAGTACTTTAAAATAAAAGTGCACAATACACTACTTTTGAATTCATTATTGAACTTTGCCATAACAATGAGATTAATCGCGATTAAACATTAGAATCGTTGCCCAGCACTAAATATATATATATATATATATATATATATATATATATATATATACACTGTATGTATATATATATATTTTATTCATTTATTTTACCCACATTGGCCCCAATACACCCTCATACGATCCTGTCTAAAACTCTCCCTCAGAAGAGAACATTTCTAAGCATTCCTTTGAAGAAACAGTATAATAGTTCATACCAACAAAGCCCTGCAATATTCAGTCTAATATCAGAGTTATTACATATATATTATATCAGATATAGACAGTACTGGACACACGGTTACATTCGCTCTGAGGGTTTATTACTGAAGCCGTGGAGTTTGTTCTGAGTCTTTCTTCTTCATGGTGTTTATTTAAATGAAGGACAATAAGAGATCTTCTCTGGTAAATGCAGCAGCTGCATGAAGAGAAGTGCTGCTGTCTGAGACGCTGCAGAGCCTCCTCACTTCTGACATTAATTCACTTCTATAGTGAAAGCGGTTTAATGGACTCTTATGAAAAACAAACTAAGCACAGTCACGTCCACGGCAGACATTAATCCATAAACTTGTACAGTATGTAATTTTACGCTTCAGCGTCATTTCATGTCTCTGTGACTTTAACGGTTCCACAGATAAACAGAAGTGAACGCTGCTTCTTCTCAGAGCTTATGAAGGTTTGAGTGGAAGCTGTTTGTGGATCCACATTTAAATCCAAGACTTTATTTGTGACATGAGCAGAGATAAGAGTGGAGGGATGAGGAGGGATTTCCATTTGGTAATTAAACGATCTCATTACTCTTAGGATCAGATTAAAGCAAGGACTTTTCACGCCACTTCTGGGAATCCGCTACATCCTGCTTCTGTCAAACTCTCATACAACTCAATCAGCAGTGTAAACAAGAATATGAAGTTTTCTAACTTTTGTTGTTTCAATCTGCAGCTGAAAGCTGATGATGTTTTAATGAAAACGTTAAAGTTACTCAGACACGGAGATGCAGAAGAGTTTCCTGCCACAGTAGCTCCTCGTGCTACATGTGACGTGTTGATTCAGACACAATCAGAAGTTGTTCTGCATCGTAGATCAGTGCTTTACACCGTGGAGTCTGGTTTCTCATTACATCACTATGAAACAGGTCTGAAGTATTTAGGTTGTAAGAGAATACAAATAGTCCAGATGTCATGTGAAGCTGCTACAACTGGTGTTACAAGAAGAAGGAGTCAACGAGCCCAACAGTTTAAACAAGCTTCAGGTCTCAGGTAAAGATTGTTGGACATACAAGACATCGTTGGTTTGGGATTAGTTGTAGAACAACATTGTACTGATCGCCCACTCACTGATGTATTCTTTCATCTTGTCACAACAGCAGAGTTGTGTTTTTATTGCAATTTCAGGAATGGATTAAAGCAGAACGGTAAGTGGCCTGACAGCTGAATCTACAGCAGCTCATATACTTCCTCTGCTGCCTACAGACTCTCATTCAGGTGGAGATGACAGCTGGATCTTTATATGAAAACCTGGGCGGGTGCAGCTTTTTACAAACTTACAAAGCTCAAAAAAAGAAGTTGGACACGCTGGGCCTGTCGGCACATTCGCTGTGAACGCAGGTTCGACCAAACAGCTGCCAATCCGCCGTGCCGCGGCGTCGGAGGCCAGCTTTTCCATTAGCGCTGGATGTTAGTGAGGCGTAGCCGGCGGTGGCGGCTGCTGTTGGCAACGACGCGGGTACACTGGCTCGATTCTCACACTCAGGAAAACAGGAAATGCAACAGGGAGTAATGTGGAACAGATTTGAATAGTCTGCAGCCAGCCAACTGCACTCTGCCAACCACAGCGGCCGACACATGGAAGACAAATTAAGACAGACAACATGAGATGATAAAAAAAAAGAAAAAAAGGGATGAGATAACACGCTTTAAGGTTTAAGGAACACCAAGACAACAGAAGTGACATCTACCACTCCATCTATTCATCTCTGTCTTCAGGATGCGGGTGCTAATTAAAGCCGGACCGCTACGAGTCAGGCTCTGACGATCAATACCAGCCTCAGCACCGGAGAGGATAGCAAGGGCCTAACCAGGGAGGGAGGAAGAGGACGGCTGCATGTCTGCCTTCATTTATTGAATTTCCACTTGCTTTACAACACGGTGCTAAGCAGAGGCACGAACAGCCTGCAGCTGCTAACAGCTAACCAGCACACTGTCCTCACCAGTGAGGGCCATGTATTAAATCACATCCGTTTACTGCTGGCTCATCCTTAATTCATCATTAGCCTTCATCATAAGTCTAACCTGCATTTAAAAAGACTTCACCATGTGATGATACAAGTACACAAAAACTGCAAAAACTACATATACACGAATGTACTACTTGTGAAGGAAAATCTAAAAATAGTCCCTCCTTTCTAAAAAGCACTCATGTCACCGTTATGCAAAACAGTCTTCACTTCCCAAGGACGTGGTCCAACTCGACAGAAACAGTCCTCACGCTCTTCATTTAGTTTGATCAATGTGTCCTCACAAAGATAGTAGAACAGCAAACACTCAAACATCCCACACCCTTTAAATCACAATTAGTTTTGGACTAACTACTAAAAATGAAGTGCTTTCCTAAAATGAGTGATGGAAGCAGCTGATGGATTTACTTCCTGTGAATGTGTAGAAACATCATCAACACTGACAGAACTGTTTCTGATTCAACCCTAAAGAGAAGAGAAGCGATGAAATATGAGAGAAGATTCTTTTTAAAACGGGTTCCTGGTGAAGAGCCCGATGGGCCGATCGATGGCGACGGCAGTGGGAGAAGATGGCCGACCAATCAGCAGGCCGCTCTCGGCACCTCTCGTGGTCTCGGGGCTCGGCCGCTGACGGACACCTCCATCAGCGCTGACGTGAGGCTGTGGAGAAATCGAGCCGGCCGTGCTCGTGGCTCTGATGCTTTGATTACCCCGAGGCCTGCAGCTGCCGTTCTGTCCAATTAGTGTTATGTATGAGCTCCCCCCCCCCCCCATCTCCATCTATGTTGGTCCCTGGCCGGCTGGAGGAGGAGGAGGAGGAGGAGGAGGCCACCAGACCTTCGGAAAGGAACTTATCTGAGAATTCAGCCAGGGAAGTTGGATGTGGAGCGACACCTCTGAGGCGTGCTGGAGTCAGAGTGTAGACGTGTTGTTTCGAGTCCGTTGGGGAAAGAGTGGAATCGACAGAGAGGCACGTCTCGCCAGAAACATCCGACAAGAGCTTCAGAGTCCATCGTGTTAACTCAGTAATCCATCTGTTCCATGGATCACTGCTAGAAAAACACCAGGTCAAAGTTCAGGCTCTAAAATGGACACAAATACTCTTCAAAGTCAGATGAAGAAAAGACAAGTGTTCATTATGAACAGATGATGTGTGGAGTCCAGACACTGGTGGTGGCTGATGAAGCTGATGGATCGGTGGTGATGGGGAGGTGGAGGGTTGCGTAACAGCAGCATGAAGAACTGAAGGTAGAGAGACAGCAGCAGATGAGAGGCTAACCATGTCATTGTTTCTATTGGATAGAAGAGACCGGCTGATCTAAACAGCTGATATCATGATTGACAGCAAGGAAATAATGAGCGAGCATGCGTGAGGAGTGATTGTCAGATGTTTGAGAAATAAACTACAAGCCGAAGCAGACAAGAGTCTTCCTGACTGAATTTACACCAGTGGAGTATCTGCTGCCCCGTGGCCACCTGGGAACTCTTGCTTCTGACAATCAGTTTGATTCCAGACTAAATGTTTGTGTTTTAGGTACAGGAGGAGAGTAGTAGGAAGAGACGGTTTCTGTGTGTTTAATGAAGAACAGCAGCAGGGTTAAACAGAAGCATTCTGTCACAGCGTTATTATCAATCTGTAGGTTCCTACGCTCCCCTGGGATCAAAGCTACGGAGCACATTCAGCAGCCACCTCACAGCTGCTTCATGCCGATGAACTCATCAGCCAGAAGAAACGCATCTCAAAGTGAGAAAACAGCAGCGAGCCGCGTGTTAGCGGGACGCAGACGCCAACCGGTGTCGCCAACGTTAGCCCAGTTAGCGTGTGACAGCCGGTTGGATGACACGCAGGAATAATCCCCTGTCAGATCTACCTGTCATACAAATGTATACCCACCCACACACGCACATGTTTTATGCATGAGTGCTTCATGAATAGATGTCCTCTGTGTTCCTGACACCCATACATCGCAGCGTATTCTGGGAGGCTCGGCGTCGTTAGAGCCGTGGATCCGGGGTCGGGTTCGGAGGAGGAGGTCAGCTCTCCCACGTCGCTGTGAAACAGCAGCGACGTGAGACAATAAATAGGTACATGAAGCGAAAGAGAAAACATACGAGGAAAAGGTTCGGGTTTTAGCTCTTTTGTCACCCTGACAGGTGTGACAAAGAGGAAATAGTCCAAGAATAGAAATAGAAAGTAAGCGCCATCTCAGCGGAGAAGAAAGGGCAAAAGAAAAAGAAAGAAAGAAGCTCATAGATAGAAGGTGTGAACAGAAAAACAACCCTCTGTGTTTAATGTTTGTCCTGTTCGGAGATGAAGTGTCATTTCTTTCAGCAGTCACAGAGTCCAGAGGAGCCTCAGCTACACTGCAAACAATGAAATACAATGAACTCCAAACTGTGTTTTCTAAGCAAGCATCCATTATGTATAACTACAGCATTACAATATTTTAGTTTTAGATTAAATGACTCTTTAAACTGGCTTGTTGCCCAAAGCACCATCATCTAGAAGCAAACCATCTCTAGTGAGAGATGCCACAGATATAAGAATAATGTAATCTATCATAATAGCTGTGTCTCAACATCCAGTTTATATAACTGGATGTTTGTTAGCTAATAAGATACAACACGTGAGTCAGTGGATTGACTTTTGATGGAGCTCGGCTAGCAGTTTCCCCCTGCTTTCAGTCTTTGTGCTAAGCTAGGCTAAACATGTTGATCTTTGCATCAAACTCTATTTCTCTTCCTCTGAACAACATGTTGACGCCCTTACATCCTTTATAAGAGTTTATTCTTTTCAGAGTAACCCAGACAGAAAGAAATATGAGTAATTCAAATCCCCAGTAGTAAATAACTGTCCTGTAGCAGCAGAATAGTGTTGTAGGATAAAGTATAATCATAGGAACTGCCAAGGTGTGTCTGAGGCATATGGCTATGTTTCTCGCTGGGTGACTGTTGTTTTTCCGCTGGGCTTTGGGGAAGAAGGACGCCCGTCTTTGTTCTGGGATTTGTGACAACAATATGTGATTACTGCTGTTTTATTTATGGCCGCCTGTTTTTCTTATTTTCCAGCTTCCTTGTTTCTCTCCCCCACAGAGGATTTCAGCTGCTGCCAAAGACTCCGTCCCGGTCATTCATCATTTAAAGGTGCCAGTCAATAAATTATATGAGTGAATGATTCATTCAGGCACTAAGTGCAAGCAAATACTGTGTAAGCTGCTGTCCGTGTTCATGTTCAGA
This sequence comes from Leptoclinus maculatus, assembly GCA_032191485.1. Lineage (NCBI taxonomy): Eukaryota > Metazoa > Chordata > Actinopteri > Perciformes > Stichaeidae > Leptoclinus > Leptoclinus maculatus. The sequence goes on from JAVDOI010000343.1 coordinate 26,519, forward strand.
AGAGGAGCTTCCTCTTTAATTCATCAGCCCGTTTCTCACTGAAAACCCACAGCATGTCTGTGGACGCTCCTCATACACTGTAAAAAACGCTCCGCCGTCATCAATCAAATCAAATTGTTTAAACACTTCAAGATTGAAGCGTAGGCGTCGGCTGGTCTACTACAGCTGTATGAACCCAAAATAAACATACTTTGCTGTGATTTAATTGCAATAAACGGACAGAAAGGGACGCCGAAATATCTACGTAGTGATGCCGATACATACATGTATTCACATAGTTCCGTCCGGCCTGTGTACTAATATGAGGTGTCGTAGAGCTCTGGGTGAACACAGACGGCTACAATATTCTTTTCCTGATTCAACAACGGCAGCACGTCAGTGATGACAGGAGGAGCATCTCAGCGCTGACAGGCTTAAAAGACACAGCGTCACTCTAATTTCTCGCCCAAGTTGGAAAATGTAAACAAACTATGTGTGTCAGGTGAAGGATGGATTCTCACAGCCGGAGGAAAGAAGCTGCTCTGAAGTCTGGATTTAAAACTGTTAACTTGCTCCACCTCAGCTCCACTGATGCAGACTCACAAGTGAATCCATGTGCAGTTTAAGTGAATGGAGACGATATTGTTGATTGTCATAGTGTTCAACCAATCAGATCTTTAGTTTGAAATGTGGGGCGTATTCTTTGACGTGTCAGAGCCTGCTAGCTGGCCTAGCCATACGTGATTGGTCAGTGGGCTAGCCTGACATGTTGGGCGGTGACAATCCCAATATCTGCTGCCTCTGTCGAGCGGACATGTTCAGCCTCAAACGCATTAAAACGTATTCAAGAAATACAACTGGGGAGGCTCCACTGTCTTCACTGGCGTCCATGAATCCAGAAGGACTTCTTACTGGAACTAAAACGCACGGATGTACTGAACAACCGTGAGATTAAACTCTTTATTAACAAAGAAAGGAGGATGGACTTTGTCTTTAAATAGTGAACAGCAGCTCTGGTAAGTTAACTGCAGTAGCTTTAACTGCCATAAATATTATTTATGTCATTATTTAATATGCTTGTTTATATTATATATTATTATTTGTACAACTTGTTTTTATGAAGATGGATTTTCGTTTGGTTTTATATGTGATAGGAACTATTGTTACGTCCTATGTTGCGCTGGGGACACATTTAGCCGGTGCACAGCAACAAGAAGACCGGCGAAGCAAAGCGGCAGCGGTCTATATACTCCGCGCAAAGTGTTAAAGTTAAAGTGTTAAAGTTAAAGTGTTAATGTTAAAGTTAAAGTGTTAAAGTTAAAGTGTTAAAGTTAAAGTGTTAAAGTTAAAGTGTTAATGTTAAAGTCAAAGTGTTAATGTTAAAGTTAAAGTGTTAAAGTTAAAGTGTTAATGTTAAAGTTAAAGTGTTAATGTTAAAGTTAAAGTGTTAATGTTAAAGTTAAAGTGTTAAAGTCAAAGTGTTAAAGTTAAAGTGTTAAAGTTAAGTTAAAGTTTTTAAGTGATCTACTTTGAAGATTCATGTGTTTTCAAGTGGACTCATTTTCTCTCTCGGTGTTGACAGACGAATAAATCCGTCAGTAACAAGAACTATGGAGTCGTGTATTTCCTGGAGGGAGTGATAGGAGAGTTACTACTCTGTTAATTTGTCTATCGTGTCGTTGTCATGATATGGGTAACATTGTTCCCTCTGATATGAATAATATTTGAATGGCCCGTGCTCTTGAGTGTGTGGTGGAATGCGTGTTTTAGCTGAATTGATTTTGACTCATTGTTCGTTAATGCCGCCGCATCCCGTCATGCGGGTATTCATGCAGTTAGTGTATTTGTAGGTGTTGAGCTTCATTTTTACGAGTGAAGGCCCAGGTATAAAATGCACGGCCCGCCACTGGTATAGGATAGGGTGTCATCTGCAAACTTTGCAACACAGTTCTCTTCATGTCGGGGGTTGCAGTTGTGTGAGTGCTAAGTTCATCAGTTTCATGGGAGAGATTGTGTTGAAGGCTGAGCTTAAATCAGCAAACAACATTGAGATGTTGTTATATTCAAGATGTGTGAGTGGAGGGAAGTGGAGACTCCATCCTCCATCAAGACTGTTAAAAATAGGAACGAACTCAGGCCGTTGACGCTCAGTGTTTTTGTTGTTAAGGTTTTAGGATTCAAGCTCTCAATACTTCAACCTTCAGGAAGTACACTTTAAAAATACCAGCATGACGACAAAAAAGCACTGGATTATTTTTCATGGGAAAACATTAAAACCTTCTTCAATGGACACAAAAGAACTGCTCGGGTTAAAATGGTTCAGCAGAAAATGTAATTATTAACAATTGCGTCCAGAGAAAAAACATTTCCCCTCACTATTTGTGAAATTTTCTCATTATAAATTGTCCGTCTGACTCAAAGACGTTCTCCTGTGAATGCCTCATATTATTTCCTGTTAATCAGTAGAAGTGGCTCATTCATTACTAGAGTAACTGCTGAGCACTGTCAGCCTTAGTACATGGTGTTTACTTTCCAGTATAATGTATAGAAGTGGGACATAGCAAAATCCACACAACAATCTTCATTAACATGGAGAGTTTTAGCAGTGCAGTGATGCTTCCTCCTCCTCTGCATTAATTCTTTCTTGATGCTTTAAAGACAGTTACATAACTCACAATCTTCCGTTCTCTCACTTTTTTTAAAGAGTGCAAGAAGGGAAGATTGGTTCTCATCTGTCACGGTCTTAATATCTGCCGCTGAACGCTCTGCGGAGCAGCTTGGAGGCGCCGCTCGGCGACAAGAGGCGACTTTTTCGCTTCAGTGTTTGTGGAATAAAAGCAACAGGAAGACAGACAGGCGCTCCGGCACCCGAGGCCATAATTATCCTGTTTGTTTCAAGGCCTCCGTTTTGTTTTATTCAAATCTCCGCAGGGCCGACGAGGCTCGGGAAAGGCTCATTTTACTGTCATGTCAGGTTTGTCAGCGCGAAGAAGCAGCTCTGCATTTAATATCCTGAGTCTTTTGTTACAGTGAATGAACTACAGCCGTCAACAGTGTTTTAGCAGCCATGTTGAATGTCGTGAAAGGAGATGCAGATTGATCATTTTTACGAGCCCATCAAGCGCTAGAGACCGTCAGAAACAAAGTACCTGCTCTCACACACAGGGAGGTCAAAGTTAGGTTGGCAGAGATTTCTTAAGTGCGAATTACAGAATAAAGCTGAAAGTATGTGTTCATGTGATACCTCGCTATGCAACGCAATGTGTTATTGTGCGGACAGCCTTCAATCTTCTGGTTTCAGGCTTTTGGAACCTGGCTGAGGGAATTTGCTCTCATTCAAAGAGAACATTCAGTCAGCCAATTCATGTGGCATTCATCACTAAGTGAATGAAGAATATGCACATCGGTAATATGTTGTCATCTTTTCTTACCAGCGCTCAGAGCCCAACACACAATCAATCAGTCATGCACTTAAATCAGAGGAGAATGAACATTTGCTCCGGGTTGTGTGTATGTCATCCTGTTTATATTCCAAACTCATCAACCTGCAGCTCGGTGAGAAGCCCTCAAGGTCCGATCCCAACGCACCAAAGCACCCTTTACCAACAAGCATTGAAAAACATGTTTATTAGCGTCTGTATGAGACGCACCAAGCTTTTAACTAACTCCATTGTAAACCCACAACACGCCTCACGAGAGTCCTGAGTCACTCGTGTCGGTTCTTAGTCATTCGGTAGTCACGTGACTCGTTAGTCAAGTTAAGTTGGGATTAACAACGTTCTTCTGCTAACCCTAACTAAAGTAACTTTCTCACCTAAACCTAACTTCTACTTGCAAAATATCCAAGATGGCGACGGCCGTAGATCCCAAGATCGCCGAACTCGAGGCTTCAAAACGTCAGACCACAAACAAAGAGGTGAGGTCACGATGACGACGTCCACTTCTTAATCACAGCCTGCGCGTTGTGGGCAAGTGGTCGCTGAGATTGGTCGTGCATCTCTGAATGTTTGTAACTATCTATCTCGTGGCCATAGTTTATCAGTCAATGACTGATAAAAGCTCTAGAAGCATGTCTGAGGATCAATTGTTTTAGATGCTTTAGAAACACATCAGATAGTTTACAGGATGTTCAACCTTTGTTTCTTTATAGTACATTTAATACTTGACTTGTTTCTTTACAGGGTTTGTATGAAGGCAATAAAGTAGTCCATGAATATGAGATATGAGTTTATAGATAATTGGTTTATGTCTTTTTACACTAGAACTCTAGTACACCTTCATTTTGTTTGTTCGTCCTCTATTTTTTTGGAGAATAATGCAACGAACATGTCAACAGTGTGTCAACGTATCGTCATACTAACGTTACTAGGATATCTTATTTTTCATGCAAACTCAACTTCCACTCGTTACGGGCACACAATCCTTTCAAAATAAAACATTTAGGCAACAAAACTTCTTGGTAAAAAAGATCGAAGTTTGGGATAAAATAAGTGTTGTTAATGAAGTACAGAAGTTATGTGAGAAATAAGTCAACGTTGACACAAACAGCTGTGTCCTGGAGTAAAGTGTGGTGTTTTTTGACTTTATACTTCCTGGTTCATGAGAACATGGATTACAGGAGCAGGATGAACCTTCGTCCTCCTCAGCAGCAGCAGGGCAGCGAGTGTCCCGTCCCGAACACAGCAGGTTCTCCCCCGGACAGGTGATCCATCAGCTCCAGGAGGGCGGGGCTCTGCCCGCCTCCCAGGTGCTCCCGAGAGCCAATCGGGTACGAGATGCCCACCCCCACCACCCCTTCTCCTAGCCGAGCCAAACAACAGCTGTCTCGGTGCGGTGGGAGGGACAAGGGCAGCGAGGAAGCCCCGACGTGAGCCGGAGACACTTTTAGAAACAGCGAGAAGTGAGCCAGCCCCGATATATAGCGGAAAGGACAGAACAGGAGAGGACGGGGAGAACAATGCGGTCAGGACGCCAACACCAAGCTGGTGACAGCAAGGACGCAAGAGGGAGGGAGGAAGGGAGGAAGGGAGGAAGGGAGTGAGGACGGCATGTTCTCAAGGACGAGCCGTGGCCCAGAGGAGGAGGAGCAGGTGGAGGAGGAGGAGGAGGAGGAAGAGGAGGCCCATGAACGGATCGGGTCTCTAAACTCTGATCAGCAGCTGAACGTCCTGCTGTGATCGGATGGGTTTCTGAAATGTGATGACGCAGCATTATATTTCATAGGAATAATCCTTAACTCTGTCAAACAGCCGTTAACTCTTTTTCAGGAGTGTCCTGCTCACTCTGCGGCTCACTCATGTTTTGGGTATATTTTCACTTTCATTGAGACACAAAAATGATGAATGATGTTCAATAATAAGAATGTCATGATTCTCTAAGTCCATGATTCAAATTTCAATTCAAACATTTATTTTTCAGCACCGACGGATGTTCTGTTAGACTACGGAGTCTTGATTCTTAAAGAATTGTCATTTACATCTTCAAACTCTTCATAGATACATGGGCTCGAGGGTAATATTCATTTTGGAATGTACCACACGAAGGCCATTTATTTATTGTAATAATGACTTATTCCACCAATCAATTGGAAATAAACTGAAAAAAGAAGATCCACTAGATGTTAGGAAGACACTTTTCAGCAAAAGCTAGAGTTTTTCAGAGTTTACAAGTACACTTGAACGCACCAGAAGTCCCTGTTGGTGCGTTCATGCTTTAACAAAGCGATGGAGAGTTGAGATGTAGAGTTGAGATGTAGAGTTGAGATGTAGAGTTGAGATGTAGAGTTGAGATGTAGAGTTGAGATGTAGAGTTGAGATGTAGAGTTGAGATGGAGAGTTGAGATGGAGAGTTGAGATGTAGAGTTGAGATGTAGAGTTGAGATGTAGAGTTGAGATGTAGAGTTGAGATGTAGAGTTGAGATGTAGAGTTGAGATGGAGAGTTGAGATGGAGAGTTGAGATGTAGAGTTGAGATGGAGAGTTGAGATGTAGAGTTGAGATGTAGAGTTGAGATGTAGAGTTGAGATGGAGAGTTGAGATGTAGAGTTGAGATGTAGAGTTGAGATGTAGAGTTGAGATGGAGAGTTGAGATGGAGAGTTAAGATGTAGAGTTGAGATGTAGAGTTGAGATGTAGAGTTGAGATGTAGAGTTGAGATGTAGAGTTGAGATGTAGAGTTGAGATGTAGAGTTGAGATGTAGAGTTGAGATGTAGAGTTGAGATGTAGAGTTGAGATAACACAACTGATGCTGAAATTGCCGGCTGGCCGCTGCACTCTCTAAATCTGCAGCCAACAAACTAAAGTAACGATCGTTCGTTGTTCACGTAACTCAAACTGTTGCCACACGTGACTTCCTGGAAGAAGGAGGATTTTCCAGTTCTGTTGTTTCTCCATCATCTCCGACTTCATCTGTGGCCATCAGGAAAGGGAAAGAAAAGAAAACTACTGTGAGAATCACTGAAGATCAAAACCTCATTTCGACCGATGTTCGATTGACGTAGAATAGAAATGGTGACACTCATGGTCGATTGTTGGACTGTGAGTGGAGCTTGTATTAAAAAAGGACCTTCAGCCCTTCTTGAAGATGATTCTTCATCATGGGCTTTGATTGAGGTGCCATCTTGTGTCACAACAGTTCAAACAAAGTACTTTTCTGCGAACAAGAGACAGATAATGATTCTTCAGGTTCACTCAGAGACTTCATCCTCTTTCTTTATGTATCTGAAACTTCCAACAACACAATCTTCTTAACGACACTTCCCCTGCCACAAATAGGAACAAGTATGTTACTCTAAAACCTCCGTAAAATAAATAAATGTGGAATTCCCTTCAGTTTACTGAGTTTCTGTCGTTTGTGCTGTGTGTCTTTAACTAAAGAAAAATACAATTTAAAAACAACTAAAGTGAATAAAGACGTCCAGCCTCAGTTCAACATAAACAGCTGTTTCCAGGTATCTCTGCAGCACCTGAACGCCTCACACAAACACAGTGACGCTGATGACTCCTCCCCTGTGAGCGCTGTGTCATCGTCTGACTCGGCTACACCTGTAGCTGCTGACAGCGGCGTGTTAGCAAACAGGCTAACAGTGTGTGTGTGTGTGTGTGTGTGTGTGTGTGTGTGTGTGTGTGTGTGTGTGTGTGCGCGGCTCTGGACGTCAGCTCTCCACCTGTCAGCTCGACGAGACCGAACCGGAGGGGACGCCTTGTTTGGAGAGAAAACAAACCTGATTGGAAGTCGCGAGGATGTCGCCAACATAATGATGACTGCAGCGTGCGCGGCGGCGGCCTGGCTTCCTGACAGTGAGGAGCATTGTGGGAATTATCTGCCCGTGTAGAGCGGTATTAAACATTGAGAAGGTACTGATTGCCTGGATAGTCGGTGGCAGATTTGTTGTTGCGGAGATAAAAAACGACGGCGACAGGAAACAAAATTAGCGCGTCTGAGGCGGCTGAAGTTCAAGTGACTGCAGGAGGAAGGTTAGCTGAGCGTTCATGAATATTCACAGGAAACGTCCCCGGGGAGGACAGACCCAATTAACAAATCCCATTAATTACCAGACTATCACAACTGATTAGGATATGGCCGTCTGCTCTCGGCTCACTGCAGCCCACATTTTCTGCTTCATGGGAAAGAGTTAAAAAAATAAAAGTACAGACTGCCACGTACTATCAGATGCTGCTTGAGAGGCCTCGCTAACACGAGCTCGTTAATACAGAAACACCACCGAGTGTGACGAGGGAGAGGACAGCAGGAGATTAATACGACACCAAGCTCAGAGGAAGAGAGACCACTCTTCCTCTGACTCTTCCTCTGAAGCTTCCTTCATTGTCATGTGAGATCATATGGAGTATTTTAGGAGAAATTCTGATCTAATAATGAATTTATGTTTTTAATTGATGGATTCAAATAGTTTGATTTAATTATTTAAGTCCCTGAGGGTTCAGGGTTTGAGTCTGTGGGGGGGACATTGGGACTGGACCTAAGTCCCTGAGGGTTCAGAGTTTGAGTCTGTGGGGGGGACATTGGGACTGGACCTAAGTCCCTGAGGGTTCAGAGTTTGAGTCTGTGGGGGGGACATTGGGACTGGACCTAAGTCCCTGAGGGTTCAGGGTTTGAGTCTGTGGGGGGGACATTGGGACTGGACCTAAGTCCCTGAGGGTTCAGAGTTTGAGTCTGTGGGGGGGACATTGGGACTGGACCTAAGTCCCTGAGGGTTCAGAGTTTGAGTCTGTGGGGGGGACATTGGGACTGGACCTAAGTCCCTGAGGGTTCAGAGTTTGAGTCTGTGGGGGGGACATTGGGACTGGACCTAAGTCCCTGAGGGTTCAGGGTTTGAGTCTGTGGGGGGGACATTGGGACTGGACCTAAGTCCCTGAGGGTTCAGGGTTTGAGTCTGTGGGGGGGACATTGGGACTGGACCTAAGTCCCTGAGGGTTCAGGGTTTAAGGCCACTTTGTACTTCCTGTCTTCACCTTCACCACCATTTTGTAGATAAAACAACAACGTTAAACCATTTAATGCTCTTTTGTTTGTTTCTATTTACCAGTTGAATCGATGAAACATGCACAAACACATCGATAGAGAGCGTCTCCATGGAAACGTACAGAACCAAAACATCTCACATCTCGAACCACATTCTCTCCTCCGCCGGCCGCCCGCTGGCAGCTGGAAGCTGATGACCATGATCCAATAGGAATCCCAGCAGCAGGTCGCCGTCGTCACATTTCAAACCCAGCAGAGACTGATGGTGAGATTTGGAGCGAGCCGTTTGTTCAGCGGGGGAGTTTATTGGAGGCAGGAACAGCATCACACACACACACACACACACACACACACACACACACACACACACACACACACACACTAATTATCTCGCCAGTGAGCCAATAAGAGCCGGAGTGTTTCTTTACTGAGGCTAAATCATTTTAATTATGAAGACAGTGGAAATCAATATGTTGTCTGTACATGCACTCACACGCTGTCAGATATCCAATTATGCTTATCTTATTGCGGTGATTAACGGAGCGGTTTGACCACACAGGAGTCTGTTGTACAGTCGGAGGCGGCTGATTCACTGCAATAAAAACCTTCAGCTTAAAAGCCCCAGTCAGCCGTCCAGATACAAACAAAATGGTAGCCTCATTAACAAAAGCAAGAATTACAGATTCCTAATCTTCTAATTGAAAGACTGAGCTGTTACACAAAGCTTAGTTTACCAGATGAATAAATAAAAAGGTTTGCATTTTGCAAATTGTATTTCCTGCCTTTAATTGTACTTCCTGCCTTTAATACGAGACTATAATTGTCCAGATATATAAATATAAATAGGGCAGGCCTTAATGTTCAAACAACGGTCCTCGATTTTCACATAAAATATTAGATTCTGAGGCTCAATGGGACAATTGATTCACCATGTAAATCCCCTTCTGTCTGATATTGATTCCAGTATAACTCTATGGGCCCACATGGGTTCATAATGGGAGGCATTCGTCCATCAGCTGCATACAGTTTTCCTTCTGCAGGTCTTTCAATGTGCTGCAAGTGGGGCCCATGTGCAATCATCCTCAGTCCCCACTTCATCTCATTTGTGTGCTCTTGTGCATGCTGGGTAATGATTGGGTCATGGCGGGCCAACAGTGGGCCCTTTATGTGAAATAACTGGGCCTCATGTGGGGTATCTGTTGGTTATGTGGGTCAAAGCTGCTCTCTTTACCCCCCGTTTTACTCTCAATCCCCGGACAGTCCTCTCAACTACTTCTCCGCCTGCGTTCAACAGACTGCTGCTCAGCGACAGGTACCGGCTTCAAGGAGAGAAACAGTTTGACTTGAATTTGGGAGAGAGAACGCGTTTGATTGGCTGAAGTTTGCCGGCGATAGACAACATTCTTTTAAAGTGCCTGCTCTTTTCCAAGGGTTCTGTGTAGCAACACCATCCGGTGCGTCAGGTTCGTTCAGCATGACTGTGAAGCAAAAGTACATTCAGATGAACTTTAGCCCCAAATCCAATGTCACACTTGTGCATGTGGATGAAGCAGGAAGCCGGGCTAGAGAACGGGAGGTGGAAAACAGGAGATCTAATCAGCTGCTTACAGAGAAGCCAAAGACCTGGCTGACACGGTAACAGAGGAACATGGAAACAGGAGTGCAAATAAGGAAAGAGGAAAGTTACTGAGAAGAGGAAAAGCCAGAGGTCTGCAGGGAGCAGAGTGACAGGCTAATGAGGAAGCAGAGGGACTTCCAGTGGTACAGTAGTTACACTAGCTGCAGTGAGTCAATCGCAGACGACTGATGTCCCCAAGAAGATCAATGAAACACAACGCTGAGCGTGTGCAGGATTGTTGGCCTCCATGACTAACAGGCTGCTTTCATATTCCTGATATAAACTTCAAACCATGACAGAGACTGGACGTGAGCGCCAGCAGCACGTTCAGGTGGACAAAGTGACGCAGCCTGACCTCCACGCGTGAGCCCGAGGACGGGATTCTGGCTTTGATCCTCTGACTGTACAGTACATCTGCGTGTTTGGCTAAAAAGCGAGCGTGGAGCACAGCGATGTATCCGGCTGCTGGCGGACTCGGAGCGCCTCACAGTAAAATAATGCTAATCGGGCCGTCCGAGCGCTCCGGCAGCTCGGTCCGGCCTAACAGGCAGAGAGGTAATACATTTTTAATTGCAAGTGTGATTATACGGCATGAGGAACCTGCACCGGCTGATTAAATGCATTTGGGTTAATATTAGAGGCCAATCATTCCCAGTGACAAAGCCTCTGGAGGAGAGAAGGTAATTGCGGGAGGACAATTATAATCCCTCATATTGTAATAACGGAAAATAATGTCCTCCAGGAGGCTTTTTTTTTTTTTACCATGCAGACAAAAGATAAATGATTGGATGGGTGAACATATGAACACTGCTGGAAGGAAAAAAAGGTAAGATTTATCAGAAACAATGATTGGATGTCAGCGGTACAATACAGAAATATTAGTGGCAATAACACAGATTGTTTGTTGTTAATTCAAACAAATAGAAGCATGCGGTTGTGGTTGGCTGAGTCATTAAGTCTCATTTTCAGCTCTTACTCTGCCGGTAGAGGGCGACCACTTCACCTGGTCCCAGGTCTAAAGATGAGAGTCAGTAACATCTCCTCCAGGTATAACACATCTTATATTCTTAATACTTCACAGACTCAAATGTGTCCCATTCACATGACATTTGGTTTTTTGTGTTGGGGGTAGATGGAATATTCTCACCTCATTGGACGATTTGTTTCACTCATTTCAGGAAAAAATAACAATAATTTGGAAGCAGAAATAAACTCTTTGGGAGAAGGACGTTCTCTCTCTGTGAAGAACAAAGACATTTTGATGGTTACTGTTGCCTTTGCGAACTATATAGCGAGCTAACGTCAATATAACCTAAACTGACGTATACGGTAAGTCACAGACTCACTGAGGTTCAACAGTAACGACGAAAAAACGGCTTTAAAAATGGACTTAATTGCTCTTCTCACTACATCACCTGACTTCCTCCGGCGACTTAGGAGTGACAACGTGCTGCTTTAAGCTTTATTGTTTTCCCAGAACAGAAGCAAAGTATTTAACAACAGATCCTCAGATAGTTGAGAATCCAGAAATAGCAGCTCTGGCTTTAGAGGAACAAAATGAGACACATCAGAGTCACATGAGCAGGCAAAGCATGTTGATGTGACAGATTTCTATTAAACCGGAATATACTTTAAAAATAGTATGATCATTGAAAGCAATGTCAACCGTGACACTTCACTGTTCACTGGTCGTGAGTAACATGGATGTTCGGACCCCTTTTTAATTTGTAGGAGGAACAAAATGTCACACGTTGTGATCTCTGCTCTATGTGGATGGTAGAAACCAGGATCGTGTGTTTGTCTCTGTGTAGAGGGTAGAATCCAGGATCGTGTGTTTGTCCCTGTGTAGAGGGTAGAATCCTGGATCGTGTGTTTGTCTCTGTGTAGAGGGTAGAAACCTGGATCGTGTGTTTGTCTCTGTGTGGAGGGTAGAATCCAGGATCGTGTGTTTGTCTCTATGTGGTGGGTAGAATCCAGGATCATGTGTTTGTCTCTGTGTGGAGGGTAGAATCCTGGATCGTGTGTTTGTCTCTGTGTGGAGGGTAGAATCCTGGATCGTGTGTTTGTCTCTGTGTGGAGGGTAGAATCATGGATCATGTGTTTGTCTCTGTGTGGAGGGTAGAATCATGGATCATGTGTTTGTCTCTGTGTGAAAGGTAGAATCCAGGATCGTGTGTTTGTCTCTGTGTGGAGGGTAGAATCCTGGATCGTGTGTTTGTCTCTGTGTGGAGGGTAGAATCATGGATCGTGTGTTTGTCTCTGTGTGGAGGGTAGAATCCTGGATCGTGTGTTTGTCTCTGTGTGGAGGGTAGAATCATGGATCATGTGTTTGTCTCTGTGTGGAGGGTAGAATCCAGAATCATGTGTTTGTCTCTGTGTAGAGGGTAGAATCCAGGATCGTGTGTTTGTCTCTGTGTAGAGGGTAGAATCCAGGATCGTGTGTTTGTCTCTGTGTAGAGGGTAGAATCCAGGATCGTGTGTTTGTCTCTGTGTAGAGGGTAGAAACCTGGATCGTGTGTTTGTCTCTGTGTAGAGGGTAGAATCCAGGATCGTGTGTTTGTCTCTGTGTAGAGGGTAGAATCCTGGATCGTGTGTTTGTCTCTGTGTAGAGGGTAGAATCCAGGATCGTGTGTTTGTCTCTGTGTAGAGGGTAGAAACCTGGATCGTGTGTTTGTCTCTGTGTGGAGGGTAGAATCATGGATCGTGTGTTTGTCTCTGTGTGGAGGGTAGAATCATGGATCGTGTGTTTGTCTCTGTGTGGAGGGTAGAATCCTGGATCATGTGTTTGTCTCTGTGTGGAGGGTAGAATCATGGATCGTGTGTTTGTCTCTGTGTGGAGGGTAGAATCATGGATCGTGTGTTTGTCTCTGTGTGGAGGGTAGAATCCTGGATCGTGTGTTTGTCTCTGTGTAGAGGGTAGAATCATGGATCGTGTGTTTGTCTCTGTGTGGAGGGTAGAATCATGGATCGTGTGTTTGTCTCTGTGTGGAGGGTAGAATCCTGGATCATGTGTTTGTCTCTGTGTGGAGGGTAGAATCCTGGATCGTGTGTTTGTCTCTGTGTGGAGGGTAGAATCCTGGATCGTGTGTTTGTCCCTGTGTGGAGGTCGATCGAGCGACGGCTGCTGACCGCTGACTCCCTGAAGTCCTCTCCACCTTCCCCGTGGCAACAGTTGCTAAGTAACCAAACACTTGGACCCGCTGCACACTGAGTCAGAGGTTAGAAGATGGAGCGCCGCTTCCCTCGGCGTGTGGAATATTATGTGTCCCTCCTAATTAGGCTGCAGGATAGATGCAGTCCGCTGCCCGGCTCATCATCATCATCTTCATCACCAGGGGGCTCACAGCGGAGGACGGCCGCTGTGAGCTCAGAGACGTCTGTGAAACCATATTTTCCATCCGTGCTTCGGTTGTTGATTGAGAGCAGATCACCTTTTTGTTCCTGGAGCAGCTGGAGGCCGTGTGTGCATGAAGGGGTTAACTCCTGCGGCCCGCTCAGCACAGACGGATCAAAGGACTCCGCTATGGAGGACTCAACACTTCCAATAGAGCTTACCTTCAGCACATTGTCTGTGGTGTTTTTTGAACACTTTGTATTCCTCTTGAGTGACGTCATGTCTCCAGATCTCAGTGAGTGAACACAATGTGATCATAACGGATACAAACAATGACTCGAACTGTAATCAGTTGAAATGATCCGAAAAATGACCTTTTGAGCTCGGAGGGCGTCATCGTCTTCTTCTTACGTCAGCACTCACATTTAACTGTGTCTTAAGAACCCAGAGGGCCTTTGTGTGTTTTCAGAATCATTGTACATATATATTGTTTTAACCGAGCACTGATTGATCCAAACTTCATTCACAAAACCAGGATTTTAAAAAATGTTTGCTCGTCGTCTCGCTGACAGACCTGAGAAAACATGCATTCAGATATTTTACAAATCGGTGTTATATTTACTTATTTCAGCATCCTTTTTTATCAGTTTGTTGCAATTAAATCACAGCAAATTCACTTTATTGTGGGTTCATAGCGCTTTAGTAAACCAGCCAACGTGCTTTGTAGATACAGTAGTAAAGCTGATGTTATGCATCCAGACACGACGGCAAAAGTTCGCTTTGAGTTTGGTGCGAGCGAACTGAAAGAGAGATGAGGTGTAAATCTTTAAACCGAACAAATGAAGCTTGTCTGAGGTCATTGTTGAAGCAGGTCACATCTGAATGTAAAACATAGAAACTAAAGTGGAATATAAAGAGACTCACATCTCCAGTAAACATGCTCGTCTGCTGCTCGTCTCTCTGGCCCACAGAATCCATGAGTCGCCACAATATACGTGTACTTCCTTAAGTGTACAACAGGACTCCTTAATGCCCTCGTGCTGTTTTACAATGTCTCATGCCTCCCGATTCAAATGAGGTGTAAAATACGAGCCGGCGGCAGCAGCGTCATCATAAACAAGGCAGAGAAAAGCCTCGCCGCACCGATTCACAGCCACGAGACGATGCATCACCTGCTCCCAATCTGTAACGCTCCATTACTGAAACAACACACACACCGGAGGGTCGAGCCCGAGGCCCTCGGTCCAAACACCAACGCCGTGAACAGACACTAATTCACTTTAGTGCTGAGAGATGATCCGGACGAACTGGACTGCAAGAGGGCTGTTTCACTGCTGACGGAGATGGAACAGGATGTGACATAGGAACTGTTTTCATGCATACAGAGTAGATGAACCTGCAGCATCATGGACGGTTAACATATGTGAGAAGTTACATTTGGATTCGTTGATGGATCGAGACACGATGCAAAAAACAATGTTTCTCATGCATCTCAATCTGAGATTCTTTGAGCTCTTTTGCTTCTATTACACATCTTCTTCATTGGAAACATCCAGAACCACATTCAGGTGTTTATTTTACTGCTTTGTCTATTTGTGTCTGTAGATTTCTACTGAATTCACCAAAAGTAGCATTAGATAATAACTCATTTGCATATTTGAATATAACATTTCCAAAAACCTTTAATAAAAATGAATGAACAATGAAAAAAAAAAGGCTTTAACTAAACTGAAAAATGTAAGCTTCTGCATTTTCCAAATGCACTAGTATTATTCAAACGTTCGGTTCGTAAGCCTCGTACCGAACGGTTTAATATGAATACGTATATTGTTACACCCCTAGAAACAAATACTGTAGCTGTGAGCTCAAGTGTAGTCGGACAGCTCAGGAGGCCCAGGTATAAGATGCACGGCCGCCACTGACTCAGGGTAGCTTGACTTGAAGTTTATCGCGTTGAAATTATTCAAAATATTTGAACTGGACCATAAAGAAACATCTGCATTCTAAAGTCCTTCACAAACCAGGTAGATGACGAGCAAGTGACTGAACATGTGGCTGCAAATATTACATGTCTGGGGCTTTTATTGTGAAAGGTAAGAACAGAGGGAGTGGATCTGTGCTGCCTTTGGCTGAGAGGAGTTTGTGTTGCTTCATGAATAAACCAATGATGCACAACGTAAACGATCGATGCTTTTATTCGAGGTACGAAAGCGACACTAAATTAACCGCAAAAAAATGACATCACTGTTTTGCCAATATTACAATATTTGCATTCTTTGTAAAATCAGTCAGAAAAAACATTTTGACGTGCAAATGAATCGCACAAAGAAACTTCCCTGGAGTGTTCGGGCCCTCACTCTAACATGTATGGACACATGATCTGTTTCCCTGTTTAGTCTGAACCTCTTGGTTCCAGTGAAATGAAATGGTGAAGAACATCCATTGATGTTCTAGACAGAGAGTTTCAACGTGACATTACCCGAGGATGAGCGATGTTTCATGGACTGCACAGAGCTCTGAGCAGCAGATTGATGCCCGTGGTTTTTGGAACGACATTTGTCCTCAAACATTTGGCCATGTTGGGTAAACAGTTAGATTATTTTAGGAGGTGAAGTTCCAGACTCTGAATATCACATTCTGCAGTGTGACAGCGGCGGCGTCTTCGTGGGCGTCCTTGGAGGCCAGAAAGCTGTTCCCTCTCTGTAAACTGAGAGAGAGAGAGAGGTGCGGCATGACACCGCCGCTGACCGTGCGTGACGCTCACACGCTTCATATTGCCAGGGAGAATATAATTGGACAAAGTCCTCATGTAAATTTCCGGAGGCCACAGATGTTTTAAGGTGGGCTCTGTGCATTCATGCAGATGACAAGTTGATCTCCCGGTTTTCTCCGGACTCCCTCTGAATAATCTGAAGGAGAAAAGAGTTGACGCTGCAGCCAGAGAAACGGGAAGGTGACAGGAATTAAAGAGCCACATGTTCAGCTGAGGGAGGAAACAACAAACAGACGGCTTTAGAGGAGCCGCAGCTCCGAGACAAGCGTGTCGAACCCAATCTGTGTTTCAGCCAATAGGAATCAGACGATCCCGATGTGTGCGGCGCGCTGACAGCCACGACGGAGGCGACTGCAGCTGCACCAGAAAAGATGAAGGAGTTGTTGAATTAGATATGCAACAGAACTGAAAGGGAATAATTAGGCAATCATCAAAAAGTGCACAATTTGTTAAAATTCCCCGACACTAATGAAAAAAAAGGGGTGATTGAAGCTGATTGTTTTGAGGGCCATGGAGGCTGTGAGACACAGGAAGATGAGAGCGAAACGGGATGTGGAAGTGTTTGTGGTGCTCAGACGGAGGCTGGCGTGTTGCTGCTGATAATTCACTCTGTCACAACGCGGAGGTCCACAAAAGACGCTGATTTCTGAAAGTGAAACCGATTCAAAGCGTCGGGATTTGTTTGTTCTCATGAACAAACCACACAGGTACAGCTGGTACCTGTGGCAGTACACTCACCTGTTTGACTCTTCGTTGATTACTAACTCTGGGTTTGTGTAACACTACGTGTCAGTGAAGCGCCTTCACATGACATCAATAAATAATACAATCACATCGCCTCGGCTGCGTGATGAACGTGTCCGTGGTACTGAACGTTACATTACATTAGCATGGCTGTGTGTGATGACGTCAAGGACCAGGCAGCAGAGTGAACACGTCACACCTGAGGAATGAAATAAAATGATTGCAGTCGTTAAGAAATGTAACTTTAACAGCTGCAGCTCAAAACACACGAATCACACACGTTGGTTATTCAGTCACAAAGGTAATTATTGTTGTATATTCAAGAAAAGAAACTGCAAAAATAATAATAATAATCCAGAATGATCCTTTGATACAGATCCAGAAATGTAAAACTGCTTTGTTATAACTATGAATCAAATATTAGAAAAGTATGAAAAATGAAACATATTTAGTTTAGAAGCATTGTTTATATTTAATTTACTTATTTTCCATCTCACATCATCCGTGTTAATCATTCATATCTATATTATTTATAGAGAACACTTCATTCATGTCATTTCTTTATATATGTGGTTGTTTCCTTTATTTCACCTGATTTATATGATTTATATGATTTATATGATTTATATGATTTACATGATTTATATGATTTATATGATTTATATGATTTATATGATTGATATGATTGATATGATTTATCTGATTTACATGATTTATATGATTTATATGATTTATATGATTTATATGATTTATATGATTTATATGATTTATATGATTTATATGATTTACATGATTTACATGATTTATATGATTTATATGATTTACATGATTTATATGATTTACATGATTTATATGATTTATATGATTTACATGATTTACATGATTTATATGATTGCTTTAATGAGTTATGAACTTGATTCTTTATTTTGCACTTTAACCTCCATTTGTTCATGTCTGCTCTCAGTGCGTTGTATATATATATATATATATATATATATACTGATAGTTCATCAGTGTGAAGCAGGAGAGAGAGAACAGAGAGGAGGATGTGTTGAAGAACCGACTGAATGAAAGGAAAGAAAGCAGACACGTCGACAGCCGGCTCTACACGCACTCAAGATGTTGATTGATTGACTGCATGACAGATTGAATACCTGTCTGTTTCAGGTATCAGCCTCATCCATTATGGTTCCCTGTTAAGATGATCTGAGATGTGCCAGAGCGTGGGCGCTCTCCCTCGGGGCGCCCTCATTACCGAGCAAGTCTTTGAGATCTTCTTCTTTCTTTTGGCAGGAAGTGGAAGAGGGAAGGACCAGAAGCGGGCCAGGCCGTTAGAGTTAAAGGCCCTCATTTTTCTCCACATTTCCTGCATCTTTGAAGGCGGAATATCTGTTTGTTTCTCAGACAAAGTCTGAACATTAGAAGCCCCGGAGCTGCCGAGCATGACGACTCATTAGGGCAGCAGATAAAACAGAGCGGACGTCCAACTTCCCTTTCCCTGGAAGACTTGATGTGTTTGGAGCGTCTGCAGCACAAAAGCTTCAGTTAACTCCATCGATTTCATCATCACGTCAATCATGAAGAATGAAAAGGTTCTGGCAAAGCGCTAATCCCCGGCGTCGCTGTTAGTTAAAGAGCGATAATGACGACTTTGCGTCAGCCGCAACACAGAACCGCAGACAGTAATAACTGTAACAACGAACAACAGTGGAGGCAAAATAAGATGAAGAATAATGCGAGGCGGGTAAAATGAAATGAGGAGAACTTACATCCAACGGCTACCAGACACAACAGAGCCGCTAAACTGCAAACACACATCCGTGCATCAGACGAGGGAAGACGCGAGTAATGAGGACGGAACCGGGAGCTGATGGCTAAACAAGAGCTGCAGGACACAACGCTAATTGGAGCTCACTTGTAAATAATGCGTCAACAGCCGATAACAAGTGAAACTAAAGTAGTGTCGAGAAGGTTTGGGGGTTTGCAGTTTTTCTGCCAGAGACGCTGCAGCGAGGAGGACGTCTCCGCCGATCCACAGAGCAGAACCCTGGACCTCCAGCTGGCTCTCGGTCGATACCGACGCTTTGTCACGTCCCATCACAGGGTTTCCAACTAACTCCAACGTGAACCAAACAGCGTCATTATTACGCTGAGTTCACACTGGACGTGGACAGTCTGTTCTCACCTGAAGATCATTTCTACACGTTGGTCAACAAGACATTCTGCTTCCTGCTCCGCTGCTCTGGTCTCTCTCATGTGCTCATTACTCTCAGGCTGTTCACTGCCTATAGATAGATATCCCACAAACTAATAATAATAATTATTAACCATGAACGAGGAACTATAAAGACCACAACAGCTCACACAGGAGAGGTGGGAGTGGAGATGGACGAGTCCAACAAACAGAGATCTTTCTGAAGCTGTTTGTTCTTCCATGAAACAAGAAGTCTACGTTTCCGTACTTCAGTCACAGAACTTCCCTTGTTGTTTAAACCCAAACCACCATCTTTTTCTAAAACTTAACTAAGTAGTTTAGTTGTCTAATCTTAACCTAAGTAGTTTAGTTGTCTAAACTTAACCTAAGTAGTTTAGTTGTCTAAACTTAACTAAGTAGTTTAGTTGTCTAAACTTAACCTAAGTAGTTTAGTTGTCTAAACTTAACCTAAGTAGTTTAGTTGTCTAAACTTAACTAAGTAGTTTAGTTGTCTAATCCTAACCTAAGTAGTTCAGTTGTCTAAACTTAACCTAAGTAGTTTAGTTGTCTAAACTTAACTACGTTGTTTTCTGTGAAGACAGAAGTTTATTTTAAAAGACTGCATTCATGTAACGGGCAGAAATTGACACGTGTTGCTGGACTTTTGGTCATCATCGGAACCGTTGTAAGAAGACATGTTGTCTCTCCTCTCTCTGCCAGAGAGGAGAGACAACAGCTCCTCACTCCAGCTTTGAATAAGAAGAGGACGACTGCAGGTGGAGTCGTGCTTCTGCCTCCTCCTCCATCTGGTTACTTCTCTAAACAGACAAGGTCTCTGTTGGTCAAACGGTAACTTTTGGGAGAAACAACTGAAACGATGACTTTTGTATCCAGGGAGCAAAAGAAACCAGAGGATTCACCAGCACCAGTAGATGTGGTGCTACGCCACAAAACCTACTTAATACTGTACAATAGTACTGCTATGTGTGTGTGTGTGTGTGTGTGTGTGTGTGTGTGTGTGTGTGTGTGTGTGTGTGTGTGTGTGTGTGTGTGTGTGTGTGTGAGTGTGTGTGTGTGTGTGTGTGTGTGAGTGTGTGTGTGTGTGTGTGTGTGAGTGTGTGTGTGTGTGTGTGAGTGTGTGTGTCTGTGTGTGTGTGTGTGTGTCTGTGTGTGTGTGTGTGTGTGTGTGTGTAGCCGTGGGGAGTTTTGTTTCTGCAGCTCATCTGTCGCTCCCTGTAGAGTCGAGGTATTAACACTAAAACACAACAACTGTATTTCCATCCTCCTGCTTCTTAAACTCTACAGCTGTGTGTTTCCTGTCGAGCTGAGAGAGACAGTGTGTGTGTGTGTGTGTGTGTGTGTGTGTGTGTGTGTGTGTGTGTGTGTGTGTGTTTCTTTTGTCTTCTACCTTCCAAGGGGGATATAGACACATTTCATTTGAGCCAAAAATATTCTCCCTCTACCCCCAAGAAGCACTTTAGTGCACCTGCTGTGATCATTTTGTGTTTTCTCTCGGAGGACTTCCTGTTTCTGGAAACCCGCCTCAACACGCTGCGTGATTCACAGACAGGTTTGTCTTTCTTCTTCTTCTCCTTTTAAACATACCAGAGTGTAGTTTTCTTCATGGTTTATGTTGTAGAGGAATAGATGAGATGTACAGACAGAGGGAGAGATGGTGGGAGGCCTGAGTCATCAAGCAGCAAACACAGGACACAGAAAGCGAGGGATGACAGAGAAGAGTCCAAAACAGCGAGAGGGAAGGAGAGGAAGAGGAAGAGGAAGAGGAAGAGGAAGAGGAAGAGGAAGAGGAGAGGAAACACGAAAGACTGGAAGTGAACCAAACATTATTATGATAATATTAGAGCAGAGGAAACGAGGAGAGGAATAATAATAATAATAATATATATATATATATATATATATATATATATATATATATATATATATATATATATATATATATATATATATATATATATATATATATTGGAAAAACAGGGGAAGAAAGGGATTTTGAAAACGGTAAATTATAAAAAGAGACACAAAAGTGAAAGTAAAGAGGGAAAAGGATGGATGGACGAGATTTATTTTGTGTTAGAGTCGTCATACACACATACGGATACATAGAGACAACAGGAGGTTAAGGAGGAGATATTTGCATACATACATAAATAAATCATAGCAAACATTTATACCAACCTGAAGAATAGCACATTTATTTTACATTGCAGTCCTTGTGTTTGCTCATAATGTGCTGTGAGACGTTCAGACAACATGAAGACAGAAGCTCATGTTCTCCTGGATTACATTTCACAAAGACGTTTCTAATCAAAGTCCGTGGAAGTCTTCATGAGGACGTCAGGACTTGATTTGATTCTGACTTCATTTTATATTCAGTTTCTTTTGTGTTTTAACATCCAGTCCTGCTTGTAGTCTGGTTCAGACTGGTTCGGGTCCGGCAGCAGAAGCTCGGATGAACTCACCGAACACTAAATAACCAACCAACCAAGAAGAAGACCGTGTTTCTGTGTCTGCTGGATGAGACACGAGCAGCGCTAAAGGTGCGGCCGCTACAAAAACGCCGCTTGGCAAAGTGAGTCGTGCAAAACAGCTGAAGAGCCGCTGGAGGGGGGGGTGCGTTCACTACCATGTGATCAGATGTTAATAACGGGGGAAATGATTGAAAGCAGACATCGAGCTCCTGCTGTTGAATGAGGAGAAACATCTGGTAAACCTCCCACATCTAGAGGCATCACAACAGGAAGTCAGAGGTCAAGCAGCAGAGCCCGCCTCTTGCTCGATTTGATTGGCTGCCTCGGTCAAGTGTGACATTGACGAGCGGTGTGACTCCGCGCTTTTATGTACGTCTCAAAACACCGGAGAAACGTGGCGCAGTGGAGGAGCGTGAGCCAGTCGAGCCGTCTTGGTGTGAACGTCCAGGGTTCGATCCCAGCCTTGAGACCTCCGTCAACTAAAGGCAACACTGGTATTACTGCTGCTCATTAGTGCACCGAAGTTATTCATCCAATTAAATCATTTAAAAGCACGAGACACCAGCTGAGCTCTGCACCATTCCGGTGATTATTCGTCCTCTAAAACCACCTCAAATGAAAGTGTAACGTGTCCCTGTCCCACTACTTCCTGTCTGTGTACTATAGATGCCCCTCCTGCAGCTCACCCAGGGGTGCAGCTCTCTCTCCGCCTCCTCTGGGTGTCACGCTGCGCTGCAGCTGCTCTAATTGACTCCCTCGCTCACTCGCATCACTTCTGCTCCAAACTGTCGGCGTCCTGCAGCGTGTGACGCCAGCAGAACCTCCATCCGCCCCTCGCTTCATTATGGAGACAAGTGATACTTTGTGCATACTGACAAAAGACCTCTCAACTTAAAAAGGTGATTTCCCCCAGAACGCAGAGGAATATAATGCCTTTATTTATTCATCCAGCCCTCGTGAAGATGCTCATTATGACTGTTATTTACTGAAACCAAACTTTGAGAGGAGAGAACACAAGTTCATCTAATTGCTGTTGCTGCAATTCACTCTCACAGCGTTTCATTGGCTCTTCTTGCTTCTTCCTCTCATCGACGTTGTAAACACTGACACACTTGTGTAATTTGCGGATGCGTAAGCAGCTTGTATGTTGAGCTTGTAGGAACTCCTGGCTCTGTATCAAGATCTCTTGTGGGACATTTGAGATGCTCTCGGGGGCCCCTCTGGTTGTAGCCTCGGGGCCGCCTCTGTAAACAAGTTCAGCATGAATCAGAGATAAAACACGTCCTGCAGGTTCACTGTGTGAAGGACAGTTCACTGAGGAACTATGATGCCTTCTTACATCAATGTCTGTGGTTTTTATTGTAATTATAACCGGGTCATGAAATCTGGAAAGAGACATTGTTGAGGTATTCAGTTGTATTGTGTTGGCGCTATAGTTCCACTATATGTGAGAGTAGGCAGTCACCTCTATGGCCGATACCTCACACCAACACAAGAGGACAACAGGTAACAGGAAACAGTCCCTTTAAAGTGAAACTAACCAGAGACTGCAATTAAGAATTCGACATAGCAACCGTGACGTCACTCATTGGTTTGTGGACTGATGTTTTTTAAGAGTTTTGGCCGTCGCCATCTTTGCTTTTTTGCAACCAGTGAACAGGAAGTGACCACATCTGGACTGAGGAGGAGTGACGTAGAGACGCCGTATACGTCTCTGGTAGAGACCTGTCAATCACCGTGTAGCCCCGCCCCTAAAGCATCCCCTGCTTTATGGTCTGTTTGACTCTAAATGGACCATAATGTACTAAATGAACATCATGCTGTATTGAAGAAGACTTGAAACTAGAGATTGAGACCATAAACTCATGTTTACAATGTTTACTGAGGTAATAAATCAAGAGAGAAGTAGAGTCATTTTCTCATAGACTTCTATACAACCAGAGGAGTCGCCCCCTGGTGGACAGAGAGAGAATGCAGCTTTAAGACACCGGAGGTTAATGAATAACATCTATCTGTGACCTGGAGGATGAGTGAAGTGGTAACCGGTTTTAAGGTTTACTAATAGTTAAAACACGAGTGTCAATCATCTGTCCACGTCTGTCAAAAGACAGAAGATGAGCTGGGATCACCGGTCGTCACATCCTTAAACTTAAACTCGGCCTAATTAAACTCTTCCACAGAACTGGGCCCTCAAACAGGAAGCAGCGTGTTGCCTGAGCGTTGCAGTCTGTCTGCAGATGTGTGTGTGTGTGTGTGTGTGTGTGTGTGTGTGTGTGTGTTTGAACGGTCACAGACAGCTGTTAATGCAGATTATTGCCACTGTGAAGCACCGACGGCACCGCTGCACCACAGGAGCTGACAGATGCAACTGTTTGTGAGCCGCTGAGAGCTGCTGTTCTGGGAAGTATCATCACTAAACCAGCAGAGCCCACTGGAACTGGACTGGAAACTGCAAACATGCTGGTTTGTGTCGGAGTATTGTGGTCATACTGCTGACTGACTCCTTGTTTGGAGTGAATGGAGAGTGAAGGAGTAAAAGATGGGCTGTGTGTGTGTGTGTGTGTGTGTGTGTGTGAGTGTGTGTGTGTGTGTGTGTGTGTGTGAGTGTGTGTGTGTGTGTGTGTGTGTGTGTGTGTGTGTGTGTGTGTGTGTGTGTGTGTGTGTGAGTGTGTGTGTGTGTGTGTGTGTGTGTGAGTGTGTGTGTGTGTGTGTGTGTGTGTGTGTGTGTGTGTGTGTGTGTGTGAGTGTGTGTGTGTCTGTGTCTGTGTGTGTGTGTCTGTGTCTGTGTCTGTGTGTGTCTGTGTGTGTCTGTGTGTGTCTGTGTGTGTAAATGAATGTTTTTAATTTGCTCTCCTGCTTCTGCTTAGCCAGCAGTCAGAGCTGCTGCCTGTTTGAATACACAGTGATGGATGAGGGGCTGCTACACACACTCACACACACACACACACTCACACACACACACACACACACACACACACACACACACACACACACACACTCACACACACACATTGTATTGCACTTGTGGGGACACTCGTTAACATACTACATGCCCTCTCTCCCAGGAATGTAACTCTTCACATGAACTAGAAGCCACATTTATTTGCTCCACTCTGAATCAAACAGCCTCCTCAGGAAGAAATATGGCTTCAGTGTGCAAAAACAACACAACAGACATACAAACAACACAACAGACATACAAACAACACAACAGACATACAAACAACACAACAGACATACAAACAACACAACAGACATACAAACAACACAGCAGACATACAAACAACACAACAGACACACAAACAACACAACAGACATACAAACAACACAGCAGACACACAAACAACACAACAGACATACAAACAACACAGCAGACATACAAACAACACAACAGACATACAAACAACACAACAGACATACAAACAACACAGCAGACACACAAACAACACAACAGACATACAAACAACACAACAGACATACAAACAACACAACAGACATACCAACAACACAACAGACATGCAAACAACACAACAGACATACAAACAACACAGCAGACACACAAACAACACAACAGACATACAAACAACACAGCAGACATACAAACAACACAACAGACACACAAACAACACAACAGACATACAAACAACACAGCAGACACACAAACAACACAACAGACATACAAACAACACAGCAGACATACAAACAACACAACAGACATACAAACAACACAACATACATACAAACAACACAGCAGACACACAAACAACACAACAGACATACAAACAACACAACAGACATACAAACAACACAACAGACATACCAACAACACAACAGACATGCAAACAACACAACAGACATACAAACAACACAGCAGACATACAAACAACACAACAGACATACAAACAACACAACAGACATACAAACAACACAGCAGACACACAAACAACACAACAGACATACAAACAACACAGCAGACATACAAACAACACAACAGACATACAAACAACACAGCAGACATACAAACAACACAACAGACATACAAACAACACAACAGACATACCAACAACACAACAGACATGCAAACAACACAACAGACATACAAACAACATAACAGACATACAAACAACAACACAACAGACATGCAAACAACACAGCAGACATACAAACAACATAACAGACATACAAACAACAACACAACAGACATACAAACAACACAGCAGACATACGTTGACTGTGTCCACTAGTCTCTGACTGTCTCTGACTGTGTCTCTGACTGACTATTGAACTGAGGCCTTTCTGCAGCTTCTTCTCTGATAACGACGTAACGTTCCGGACTGATGAACAACGAGCTTAAACTCAATGCAAGAGAAGAGCTGCAGCTTCAGCTGATCATTTAATACCAAAGACACTCAACATCAAGGGATATGATCCATTGTTATTATACACATATTGATATTCATAGCCACAGGTCTCATATACAAACACAGTGTAGCTGTCCGTGGTGCTGGACCTCAGCTCACAGCAACATGAACACACAGAAAACACTTCAGTGAGGAAGAGCAGGATGTGATGAAGATTATGAGGATGATGACAATAATGTTGCTGATGAAGATCATTATGAAGATGATGACAAAGGTGACAGTGAAGATGATGATGATGATGATGATGATGATGATATTGATTACGGTGATGAGGATAACAGAAGCGTTGATGACAATAATAGAGGCGACCATGAAGGTCATGATGAATATAGCAGAAATATATAATATAACAAATGATGATGATGATGATGATGATGATGATACTTTTATCTCGCCAAAGAAGTATTTATTATATTTCTTGTTTTGTAATTCAGGTTTTTCTGTAAATGTTTTTTAATGTAAAATGTATCAACCTGATATACGTTCTCATTTCTATTCATCTTTTTTCTTTATTACTATTTCTTACAGTGTGATGTGTCATTTTAAACATTCATAAAATAAAATCAGATCATAATGCTGCTGCTGATGGTAACAGGTGATCTCTTCACCCTTCACTTATTATCATCAGGCTGCTGTTTGTCTTCGTCTCTCATAGTTTCACGTTTCCTCGTGACCTCTGATTGATTTCAGTTTGGCTTCCTGTCGATGCTCTTCCTCCTCCACATTCATCATATTTCGGATATTAAATTCTCCACTGTGGTTTTTATACTGCTCACCACTTAATATCAGCGGCTCATCAATTCTTAATGTGATCAAATCCAAACAGAAACTACAGGCGGAGACTTTCAGCTGGAGAAAATCATCATCATCATCATCGTCATCGTCTTCGTCGTTTTCAGGGTTTACCTCCCTGATCCTGACAATCTTCTGTTATCTGGATATGTATGACAATTAGCTCATGTTTGATAAGCTGATGGCTCCTTTGTAAACATCACGTCCTCTCGTCCCCTGTGGTTTTATCCACCGGTCGGATTATTAACTCTCATGTGACCTTTGACCTGACGCATTTCTCACAGGCCTCTTGTCTCTCTCTTCATCATCGTCATCATCGCCCTCTTTGACCTCATGTCTCTACTTCCTCCTCCACTTCTTCATCACCTTCCTCCCTCTTCTTGTCATTGTGACCCCCCCTCCTCCTCTTCCTCTCAATCCCCAGCAGCTAATCGATGAGGCTTTTCTTAAAATACCACACACACACACACACACACACACACACACACACACACACACACACCTACACACACACACACACACACACACACACACACACACACACACACACACACACACACACACACACACACACACACACACACACACACACACACACACACACACCTACACACACACACACACACACACATACACACCCACACACACACACCTACACACACACACACACACACACACACACACACACAGACTCACACAGAAGACACAAACTAGGGCATTTTATTGGACCCCCCCCCCACACACACACACACACACACACCTACACACACACACCTACACACACACACACACACACACACACACACACACCTACACACACACACACACACACACACACACCTACACACACACACACACACACACACACACACACACACCTACACACACACACCTACACACACACACACCTACACACACACACACACACACACACACACACACACACACACACACACACACCTACACACACACACACACCTACACACACACACACACACACACACACACACACACACACACACACACACACACACAGTGCCCAATTCCATATAGCTGGCCCATTGGAGCGCTCACAGCCTGAGGAATAACGATAAGTGTTTAAAGCAGCAGTGTGAATGTCTAAACACACTTTTTATAAACTCTCCTCGTCCACTGATAAGAAACCTAAAAATAAAGACACTCAATAAGTATTTTTTAACATTTGAAACGGTCGACTTTGACGAATATCAACGAGCTAATGTCCTCCTGACTGATACCTTCTTTAATTCAGCTGTTAGCGCGCTACACGGGGAGCTGCAGGAGCCTTTGATGTATCAGAGGGAGAAGTTGAAATAGAGATTTCATGTGTTCCAGTGTGACAGACTGAAGAAGGAAAACAACATGAGACAAAAGTGGGAAAAAAGACACAAACAAATAGAAAGTAATGACTGTTCCAGAGAAGAAGCAGCAGAAAACTAAAGTTGATTTATTTCACATCCAAACTCTTCCTCCTCCAAATCCTCTCAGAGCATTCACACTCGACTGGACTCATTGATCTTATTGGTGACACTTCTTCTGTTTCTCTCCCTCCACAACTTTTTAACTGCATCTGATAACGCAGATCTTCTTCGTGCACCGTTGTAGTTCAAACCGCACCGAGCTGCACCTGTTTGTGAACTGTGTCCTCACATCAGAGGACGCACACTGTAGTCCTCCTGGGAACCTGGGACAGCTGAGTCCTACTGTGACAAAGGGAGAACTGATACGTATAACACATGTTATAAATGTGTAATTAAAGTCTGCAAAGGTCCACTGAGGGAGGAGGTTTGGGTGGATGGACGGGTCAGACGGTATCATTAGTTATGCTACAAACACTTATTTTAAATCATGATCTTTTACTAAACCTAACCAAGTTTAATTTACAACGTTAATGTTTAAAACTGCGACCGTAAAAAGAACATTTCCCTCAAAACAAATGTATGTGAACGTAACGTTTGCTCGTAAATGTCCTGTTTGTACTTTTTATTTTACCGTTTTCACTTTCAGCCACATCTGAATTACAATCGACCCGAAACAAAGAGTCAGAACTCGATCACGTAGGTTTGTTCCACCGTTGGCAGCAGGAAGCTGATGCTCCGTCTCTTTAATAATGATATCAAATGCTCCTTTCTGTCTATGATGTCAGCTGCAGAGTAACTTGTTTCCATTCTTACATGACGTTACATCACAAAGTTACACAGTATCTCATCTTCTTATATATGCTTTCATTAAGAAAGGGTTTCTCTTCCTTCACAACGACTGAGAGACGTCTGAGGGAGTCAGCAGGTGGAAGAAGTACTTTCATAAAGAAAAGGTTTGTCTGAATGAAGAGGTGGCAGAGAGTCATGAACATGCAGACGGATACCAACATGTTCAGCTAGAGTCAAACTTTTCCACAGTTTCTGTTCTGAGCAGAAGTGAAACCAAACGAATGTGCTCGTTGACACACTGCAGACCGATTATTTGACTAACTTAGTCCTTTAAATGTAATAAATACAAGAAGGAACAACTAGTGGTCTATTGCTCAACTTAAATGTTGTTTAATGTGATTTGTTGTCAGTTTTAACATTCTGGATCTTCACACTTAAATGATCAACGTTATCGATAAAACTCTTCATTTGAAAGAAGGATCAGAGCATCTCACTGAGTCCAGGATGAATGTGTTTAGTTCACAGCCTCATGAAGCCTCTGAGGCGTCTTTAACTAACTGAAGCTGCTCAGCAGGTAACTTCTCAAACCTTTGATTTCTCCGTTTAAAATCCCTTTTTTCTTTGTCTTTTTAATGTTCCTATTTGTTGCTTTTCCTCCATTGTGAACACATCTGGAATGTGCAAAACAAATGTCTGATCAGGTTCAATCTGGTTCAGAACCTCTTGATTACTTTGAGCTTGTAAATCCCACAAAGACGCTGATGGGTCACGTGACTGTAAAGCCACATTCTATCAGTGTGTGTGTGTGTGTGTGTGTGTGTGTGTGTGTGTGTACAGGACAATATGTATGTGCTTATGAATAACTGTGTGTTTAAGGAGATGCATGATTCTGTGAATATCTGTTGGTGAATTTGTCAACTCTGAGTATTTTTGTGTGAATAAGATAGTAAGTGTGTGAATGTGTGTGTGTGTGTGTGTGTGTGTGTGTGTGTGTGTGTGTGTGTGTGTGTGTGTGTGTGTGTGTGTGTGTGTGTGTGTGTGTGTGTGTGTGTGTGTGTGTGTGTGTGTGTGTGTGTGTGTGTGTGTCGGAGCGGCACAGTGCCGAGCTGCATTTCAGTGATAAGCGGTGATGAGTGAGCGCAGAGAGAGCGAGGGGGGAGGGGGGGGGGGGGGGACTGGAGTGTGACATCCAGCCAGGGGCTTATTAATGGGGGAGGGGGGCACGCAAACACCCATGTCAACCCCTCCACCATCGGGGCCCCCACCCACCCACCCACTCTCCATTTCTGAGTGTAGCAATGAGAGCTGCTGCACGGTGGCTGACTCCGCCGCTCCGACAGCTCGGGGGTTACAGAATCGAATCCGTCATCAGATACGCCTCTCGAACCCTCTCGGCGCTGGAATTGAACACAGATTGCGAGAGTCTAACCGGCTGCTGCACGCGTGGCTGGATGGATCCACCATTTCGGATTAAGGCGTTAACCTGCTTCCCGCTCCAGCGGCGCCGCCATCACCGAGCCGACGGGACGGAGGCCGAGGCGGCCGGGCGTGTTAGCGCTCCGGACCACCGCCACCGCGTGGATACGGAGGTAAACGGTGGATGAGACACGGCACAGCAGACGGGAGGACTGACCTGAGATCAAGTTTAATGCATTGATAATGAACATTACATGTTGACACTAACAGTACGGAGACGTGATGTCAAACAATAAGGACCAGAAGTTCTTTCTTTAATCTTTCGCTCCTACTTTTGGTTTTGCAGAACACTTCCTGTCTGGTTCAAAGAGTTTCTAAACCCAATGTTCACCTGCTCAGCAGCAGACAGCATGACGTCACAATTATAAACTAGCTGGTGAACAAAGTGGAGCTCAGCAGATAAAGAGACAGATGTTTCCCTCAGGAGGTGGTGGAGACCAAAACTGAGCTCAAAGAGAGAGAACACTGGACTCTATTGAGTGACTCCTCATGAATCATCAGTAACTGCTAG
>JAVDOI010000343.1:62500-80750 GCA_032191485.1 Leptoclinus maculatus
TGGATTTGATTGGCGGAGTTTAAAAAGCTCTTTCATGTGTTGTTGATGTTTCTTGCTGCCTGGAGACGAAGACAGTATAAAGATGTATCAGACGCATCCGTCATGAGAACGTTAAGCATGTTCATGCACAATGAGGGAGATTTATTGAATCTTTCTATTTCCATTCAGTTTAAAATGTGCATGAAAGTATGTAAATGGAAACTCTGCCTCGAGTTTAAGAACAGAACAGTGAATGAACAGATTTACATTAATACAAAGCTGCCAGCCAATCAGCATTGAGAATATTCAGAGGTCAGGATATCACGTGGTTTCTGTTTTACAAAGACATACGAGACCCTGAGATCAGGTCTCATATGTCAAACTAAACACAGACTTAAATCTCTCAGCGACCGAACATCAGAGGAGCTTCTGCCTGAATCCAGACAGGATCTCTCAGAGACAGGAAGTGATTATCCGCTCACTCCGCTCCGCTTTCATCTGTTAATATCATGTTAATTCACTATTAATATTCCAAATTCTCTCAAATTTAACTTACAGTCTGCTCAAAGTTTAATTTAATTTCATCAGTAGTTTATATGTTTAAACTTGTGACCCTGACAGTGGGCTCATTTTCACACACACACACACACACACACACACACACACACACACACACACACACACACACACACACACACTAATAATTAGATTTGAACCAGATTAAAGTGAAACTCAGAGTGGAGCTGGGTAACGTCTTTAATCTGATTAGCTTTAATGTCAGCGAGGTTATAATCAGATTAACACGGAGACAGATCTCTGTTTAGCCCTTTGTTGCCCCAGCGGAGGTCAGAGGTCAGGTGAGAGGGGAAGTGAGGATCATGAGAGTCGGAAGCAGTGAAGTGCTGATGAATGATGAATGATGAGCTGAGCTCGTGTCTTCCAGGGTTTTTCATTAGTTCTCTTCTCTGCACACCTCAGGCTTCATCCATTCTGTCTCCATTGAGGGTTTAATGAATGTGGTTTAATTCAATGTGCGTACAAATGGTGGAAAGTTACAAGAATGTGCAACATCTGATGAGATGAAGCTGGTTGGTGAAGCAACAAGTTGCAAACGTCCAGTTTGTGTTTAGTGAAGGAAACGGTTGACCTCGAGTGTTTAGTGGACGGTGACAGTAAGAGACAGTCAGTGAATCCAGTAGGGCTGCACCTAACCATTATTTTAATAATTGATTAATCTGTCGATCATTTTTTCGATTAATCGATGAATCTGATAAAAAAACAAAAAAGCATTAATTTCCCAAGTCATCAAAACTCATCAAACCCGACAATCAGGAATGAACAGCCTCACGTGACTGAATGAAATTATGATGAATGATGTAAAAAGTATTTTGTCTCTCAGTTCTCTCTCTCTATATCTATATCTATATCTATATATATATATATATATATATATATATATATATATATATATATATATATCTATATATATATATGTATATATATATATATCTATGTATAGATATATATATATATATAGATATAGATATCTATATATAAAGGGTTTAGTCTCTCCAGCTCGCTCTGATTTTAATTGTTTCATAATAAAGTTATTGAGGGAAATATCAGATCATGAAAACACAAATCTTTCTAATAAATGAAGAAAGTTGTTTGTGGTCCTTTTGTTGTTCAGACTACAATGAACAATATTTAAACCAGATGTTGAATCAGAAAACTAATCAAATATAAACTAGAGTTTATTCTGTGATCTGTCTTCACTGTTTACATGAAAACAATCTCATCAGTCCGATCGGCTGCAGCGTCCAATCACATCACAGATGAACAATGAGGGGGCGTGTCGGCCGTTAAAACACTTCCTGGAAGTCTGTTCTCGTGGGTCCTCGCTCCTCAGAGCTACATTAGAGCTTAGGGACGGCCGTCAATATGGCGGCGCAGAACACCGGCGCAGAACACCGGGAGCGAGTAAATTCGAGGAGCGAGTAAATGACAATTAAGAGACTTGAGAAGTACTGGTACCAGTACTTCTCAAGTCTTAATTTACTAAGTCTCTTAGTTGTCATTTCCTCGATTCCGGTTGAATCGGCTAACCGGAAGTTAAAGGTTCAAGCGAGCATCACTTCCGGTTGAAACCAGAAATTGGAAATGACAAATACGTGACCCGTTGAGAGGAGAACTTTGAGGAGAAACTCCAGGCCAAAGAGCTGATATCAGATCAGCCTGACTTCACAATCAGACAGCAGACTAGCGGGAAAGGGAAGCAGCACATGAAGCTTCTCTACTAGCTGTACACCAGACAGGTTTGGCTAGCTGGATGACGTCATGCTAATAACTTATTTAGCTTTTTAAAACAACGGGGACAGATCCAGCATGGACAGTTAGGGAGTGAGGGACATGAAGCACCTGTCTGAGGAATGGATATATAGTTATAAATATATTATTATATGATCTACATTATTATATTATACTGAATATTATTATATGATATATATATATATACATATATTATACTGAATCCCGTGAGGGTGACATTAATAAGATGTCCTGACGTATTTATCAAAGTGTTATTTACTGCTTTTTTTCATGTTGGAATAAAGGTTAAATATTTAACTGCAAAGTAGTAATACGTGTTTGATACCTTAATTTGTTTGCATTAAATCATTCTGGGATGTTTGCTGACATTGATTGGATGTGTCACAGCCCTACCTAGAACATGTTCCACCAGCTCCACTGGTGTGAAATGCTCCCACACCTTGGATGACTGAGGTCGTACTGATTTCTCTGCCTCCGCCATGTGTTTCAGAACATCGTTACGGGTCTCCGGTGGTCTTTCCTCGACCTCCGCTCTGCGCTCAACTCAACTTTATTTTTTTATGCTCAAACATCTCCGCGACTTATTGAGTGGCGTAATAGTCGCGCGACACAACGAATCGATAATGAAATTCGTTGGCAACTCTTTTAATAATCGAATTTTATTGATTTTATCGATTCGTTGTTGCAGCCCTAGACTCAGTGTTTCTTCTTCTCTGTTCAGGTAGTAAGGACTCACTGCAGCCTGCTGTCTCTGCATGTTAATGTCCTCTAACAGTGGACCGACTTCCCCGTCCTTGTCCTCTGTGTGTTGTCGATCATTCCCGGTGGAGCTGCTTCACTTCACTCAGGTTAGTTGGGATCTCTCTGTGTTTTTCTGTGTTTCTGTCTATAAATAAAAACACATCACCATCAGCCCCGCGGTCATCTACAGACGGGTAATTTGCTCCCTCAGGCCGGCGTCTCAGGAGGAACGGTTACTTCACAGGAACTGAGCGACACTTTCACAGTTTTCAGCTCACAAAGTTTGAGCTGAAACTGTGGAAGAGGTGAGATGGTGGAAGAATCTCTAACACTGCGTTCACACCAAACGCGGCGCGAATTATTTGCGCGAGTAGATTACATACAAAGTCTATGCAGAGACGCGATGAGACTGGAGTGACGCGAATTTGAGATAAACGCCAAAACGCCCCAAAAACGTGAGTTGCAATATTTCAACTTCGGCGAAAAAATGGCGTGACGCTGCGGCGCGATAGCCTATCAGCGTTGAGATCCTCCCCCTGTCATCACTGACGTCCTGCCGTTGTTGAATCAGGAAACAAATACTGTATCCGTCTGTGTTCATCCAGAGCTCTACGATCCCTCATATCAATAGAGACCAAACTATGTGTAGACATACATTCATACAGCCGTAGTAAAGAGCGACGTGTGGCTCACTAGACACAGTGAATACAGCTGTAGAATCCACGGAGCTCCTCCTGACGATGTTATGAACCAGACATGACGGCGTTTAGCTTCCCGTGATATCTGGACTTCCACAACACGTACTAAGCAGAAATAGAGGTTCTTTTTTCCGCGGTTGATGGCGGACAGTTGAGCGGCTTTCGGGGCGATAAGCCACGCCCCTTCTCCGGCGCGTCCAGCGCGATTCACGCGAATGAACACAAATAGTCCCGAAGAGACGAGCGGAGAGAACGACGCGATTAACGCGGCGTTTGGTGTGAACGCAGCATTAGGCTGTCGGTGTGAGAAGCTTAAATAACGTCTGTAAAAAGATGACCAGATGACTACAGTGGTGTTCGTCCAGGCGACTGCAAATGAAAAGCCTTCTGACTAATTCATCAATTCAGCAATATTTATCAATAATCGGCTCCTGTCGAGAATCTGTGTCAAAGGTTTTGTTTTTATTCTGTTTAAAGAAGCACATTTATTCAGTTGTTTGATCCAGTTTACTCGTGTAAAATCTCAACTTAACTGGATCACGGCTTTGTGTTTGGGTTCTTTATTTGCTGTGCGGCAAAGACTAACAAGGATTTGGGCATCGAGCTTCTCGTCCCCTGGACTACTGAGCGTGAAGAGAGAGACTCGGCTGCTGCTGCAGCATCGACTTGTTTGTTCTTCGGCTCTCGGTGGTCTCGACCCCTTTCTCACATCTCAGACCTTCTAAACCCTCAAATATCCTCCAATATCCTGCAGGTCTCAGAGGTCCTCTGGACCTGAAGCTGTTCAGGCTGAAACCAAAGAGGCTTTAGGATGTTTAGATCGTGGAACAGCGTTATGAGTCTCATCTTAAAGACTTTTATTTGGTGCCTTTTTGACCCAAACTTCCTCTTTTGTTACAGAATGTGTTCTGTAGCTTGTTCAGCGCGTTGGTAACTTGTTTTCGAAGGTTTGCTGTGAGAGAAAACAAATCAAGTGAAGTCACTTTTCATTTATATTCGTATTCATTTCAGCACATGGAACTCTGAATCTTGTTTCTGTATCAAACATTTTGCCTCATCGGTTACTTTAATCTCAAAATGTTTCATTTCCTTTGTGTTTGTTTGGACTTTTCTTTACTCCTATTTGCTGTTTTTATTCTTTAAAAACAACAACAACAAAAGCAGAAATCATGATAAAGAATACAGTAAATAAAGCTTCAATACAAATCACTTAACTGGTGAATGTGTGACGACGGGGACGTTGATGATAAACTGAGCACACGACCCGTCTGATCCCATTAGTTTGTTAATTCATGATTAATAACTCATTATTACACATATTGTAAGGCTTCAATTTGCCCAATATTAAAAATGTGCTGCAAAAAAGCCACATTCTCTCCTGAAAGAGGAAGAACATGTGCTGGACCCTCAGTCAGGATGATTGATTGATTGATTGATTGATTGATTGATTAAGTCTCCTTCCTACAGAATATAAAGTGTGTCTGTTGGTGGTTTATTTAGCGGTGAAACTTCCTCTCCCTGTGGGGTCGGATAAAAAAAGAAACAGTTTGATGACACTGCTTTCCTCGGCGCCAATTTCAATAGATGAAAGTGGAAATTAAATCTTGTTTATGAGACAGCGCTGATGGCGGATGCAGAGAGTCAAGGCGAGCGCGCCCGGCGCCGGGTCGGCTCCGGCAGATTGTTCCACAAGTGTCGACATGATTGACTAAGTGAAAGCATATGGCGGGGGACACAGGCGGCCCGGGGGACCTTCGGCTCGCTCGCTGCCGAAGACGTCCTCTTACCTTCTGTCTGTCTGTCTGTCCCCCCCCCCCCCCCCCTCCCTCTTTCCAGCTGAGTGGCTCCTGATTGAAGAGGGCGTGGGCTGCGTGTCGACAGCCAGCAATGAGGTCGTAAATCGTATGAGCGATTTATCCTCACCTCTGGTCTTGGCGTCATCACTGCAGCTCCTCCGTCCCCGTCTCTCTTTGGGGTTCTCCAGAGCTACACCGATAAACATCCTTCATGATCAACTGGAACCTGATCCCCAGCATCACAGTTCAACCTCACCGATGCTCCTGAAGCTGAATGTGAGCAGCTCTCACGGCCAACTCCTCAGAAACCATTCTTGATAGCGACGCACACACACACACACACGCACACACACACACACACACGCACACACACACACACACTGAGTGAGCGATGAACTCTCCTCATCTCATGCAGTAACTTGTTTGTTTCCTGCAGTAACACAGAGATAGATGTAGCTCACATCTGAATACCTCCGTTAGCTCCGTTATCTATCACCTCCTCACTGTACATGATCCCGATAATACTATTAAAAACAATACTAACATTTCTGTGGCGATGGTATTAAAATGAATGGCAGCACATGTTAAAGCCCCTTCAGAAGGAAGCAGCAGGTCCTCCTGTTTGATCATTGGACAGCTTCACCGACACCACCGACTGATGCGGCCCCCCCGGTGGAACCGGGCTGACGGGGCCCCGCCGCTAATCCGGCGTTAGCAAGGTAGCTCTTGGGCTGGCGTCTCTCCCAGCTGGAGTAAATACCTGTTCACACCTCTCAGATAAGCAGCCGAGAGCCGCGGCTTTACCGTCTTTCCTCCACGACTTTCACCTAAATTAACTCCGTCTCACAGACGAGGCTGCTGGGAGTGTTCGGAGGTCTGACTGCAGGATTCTACCACTGAATACTGTCTGTTGGAGGCCACATTAAGCCTCACATGATGTATTGTACCCGACACTGCTCCTCAACACACACACACACACACACACACACACACATTCTATTACAAACAAACAATTCATACTGCCGTGTGCTGTCTCACGCCGGCACGCTGTCTTTTTCACCTGAGGACGCACCTGCCCACCGCCCAGGTGGTACCCAAGACACCGTACCTCCCTCCATCCGACGGCACACTTCCTCGGGGCTACGGGGGGGTACCCACTACATGTAATCCACGAGCTGTAGCTGTGGATGATAACATCATCAAAGTAGGCGGCAGCTCGTCGACCCGGGGAATTGAGCAGACATCAAACCGTCACATGTCATTCACCTTGCGGTCGGCCCATCCTTCTTGACGACAAGAACGATGGGGCTACACCCCCCATCTCCAGCATAGCTTCCAATTCTTTCCGAACTTCCTTTCTCTTGTGTTCAGGCAACCGATGAAGCCGTGAACATACGGACACGCCTGGGCGAGTTCCAACACGGTGTTGAATGAGGTTAGTGCGTCCTGGCAGGGTGGAGAACACAACGCGGCAACATCTGCTCTCTGGTGGTGTGAGGCTGTCTTCACTCAGGAGTGAGGCTGGCTTGGTGGAACGTATCTCTCTCTTTCATGCCAGTCACCAGAGAGACCCTCTGATGTTGGTTCTCTTTGGATCTACCTACACATGTGAACAAA
Source organism: Leptoclinus maculatus (assembly GCA_032191485.1). Taxonomy (NCBI): domain Eukaryota; kingdom Metazoa; phylum Chordata; class Actinopteri; order Perciformes; family Stichaeidae; genus Leptoclinus; species Leptoclinus maculatus. Next base: position 69,660 of record JAVDOI010000343.1, read on the forward strand.
CAGATCCAGATCCTCTCTCAGCTGTCCTTCACATCTCACCTCACACATTCAGCCTGACTTCAGTCACTCCTTCAAGCCCAACACAGACTGGATGTCTCGCACTGAACTGAAAAACAGAAAGTGAGGTCATTGGACATGTTGACCAATCAGAATCAAAGCTAATACTTGTTAGCAGATAGATTCAGTGATGGTTTGAAGAAACATTTAGAATACAACCAACGTTCTTAATCACCCTCTCTGGACACCTCTGTGGTAACTGGGTGTGTAAATTGCTAAATGGAGTGAAGACAGTGTCTGAGTGGAATGTTGAGTCTGCAGATGCTTCCACAAAAGCCACATTTTGTTTGCAGCGAATTTTGCTTCATGTGCCGCCCAAAAGGAAATCACCGGCAGCCGCCGCCACCGCAGCTGTCGGAGAAGCTTCAGCTTTGGCAGGAGGCCGGCGGGTTACGGCTCGCGGCGTACAGAGTGCAGAGAGACGCCAGCAGATACGATGAGGAGGATGTGTGTGTAAACAGATGGCTGTAAACAAAGTCATGATAAGTAACTAAACTCAACACTCAACCGCCAGCTGAACGCCGCTCAGGGTCTCTGAGGACGTCTATGAAAAGGAGGCGCTTCTCACATCTTGTGTGTGTCTAAGACTTCTCTTGCAAACTCTCCCGGGTTCTCCTCCTCCTCTCCATCGCACTTTTGGGAGGTGACATTGCCCCGCCACTCCGGAGCTCAGACATAAATAAACTGAGGTGGTAGCTGCTGCTGTTACTGCTTCATGGGTAGAATTGATCCCCAGCGAGATGTGGACTTTCTTCCATCTGCTCAACGCTAATTAACAGACAAGAGCTTCCCAGAAGAGAATCTCGCGCTGCTCTTCTTCCTCCTCCTCCTCCTCCTCCTCCCTCTTCTCCTCGGCTGCGGATCTGCAGGGAAACAACACACCGGCCTCGGCAGACGTGTCAGCCTGCGAGGTGAGACAGCCAATCAACAAGCACGGTCGCTTTAATCAGCGGGAACGGCGAGGCGCTGCAGCAGGTTTTATGGGGGAAGCTGATGTGGAGACGGAGACGCAGACCAGCAGAGTCGAACATCTGAACACTCCTGAGGGAACAAACTAAAATCATATCTGGTATTTGATATCATCAGCAGTAGTAGCTGGAGGTGTACAATAACTAAACGTAACATAGCCGTCATATTCTCCTACTTTGTACTTTAGATATTGACCGCGGGCTCTTCCTTTGTTCCGTCTCTTCACTTCAACTAATGAAGGGATTTAAAAAAATAAATCAAAACAGTTAAAAACACCTACGGTGACTTCTCAAAGCTCTGTTCATCGATATGGTAGAACAACTCAAACTCAGGACTTGTATATTATGAATGCAGGTTTTGAATCTTTGTATCTCCCCTTCTGGGCTTCCTTGGAAGAAGATGAAACTCAAAATCAACACATGAGAGCAACTAGTTAATTAATAGCTGAAGTCTAACAACACAATGGTTGATGTGCTGGTCCTCAGTAGGAGAGGCGATGAGGCCTTGTGCATGTCCGTGTTACAGATGAGCTCAATGATACTCACTCAGCCTTTAGAAGTCCTCCAGACGGACTCATTGGCTCCACATCCACCAGAGAGGAGGAGGAGGAGGAGCTGAGGAGGAGCTGTAACTAGCATCTCTTTTAGGATTAATGATGTTAGCATTGAGACTAAATGTAGACTGTGTTCAAGGAAAGTTGGAAGAAGGGAAGAAAACTACAACATTGTGAAGTTTGATGGATAATCAGCGTACACATTTCATCATTTCCTGACACAAATAAATGTTCTAAATAACATCCTGAAACTGGGACATTGCACACTAAAAGGCTTTGAAGTATGTGGCGATGTGTTGCTTCTCTTTTGGGGGATGATGTAGGAAATAAAGTAGTTTGTGGGGGTCAAACAACCATCGCTGTTGCCTTAGTAACGCAGCTTTTAGTTCACGTGTAGCTGGGGTATACGTTGCTCAGCCCGGATTAATGTGCAGCTGTCTTTACTCACAGCAGACTAACACCGAGTCCGTCCTCACCGAGCAAAACCTCTCCGTCACATCTGAGAACATGCAGCGTCTGGAAATCAGCCTTTATGAAAGAGATGCTGATTCAGGCCGAGCAGCCGTGATTTGCAGCCGAGCTTCATTTGCAAAAATCATGACCGGGGCAATACGCCCGACAGGGTGTGTGTGTGTGTGTGTGTGTGTGTGTGTGTGTGTGTGTGTGTGTGTGTGTGTGTGTGTGTGTGTGTGTGTGTGTGTGTGTGTGTGTGTGTGTGTGTGTGTGTGTGTGTGTGTGTGTGTGTGTGTGTGTGTGTGTGTGTGTGTGTTGACGGACAGGCGGAGGGGAAACGAGGCAGAGTTACAGCCTCCACCAGGAGCTCAGTGACACAGAAACACTCTGATATAATGAAGAAAGTGCAAAACGAAGGAAATACCAACCAGAGCAGTCTGTCTGTAATCTGACACGACTACGGTTTACATTTCTGCTGAATGAAGTACATCTTTGTCAGGATCATTTCCCAGGTATGGAGGACATTTAAACCAGAACTAGACCTCCATTCAGTTAATCACAGCGGTCGGTATCAGTATAGTCTGTATAAACACCCAGAACTCTCTAAAGGAATACTTCACCGTTAAAATGACCATTTGTACATCAGTCACCAAGTGCCACCTTAAAATCTTGATCAAAAAACTGAGAAACTATATCAGAACTATATGAAAACTATCCGTTTACAAACACAACTCATCTTACATCACATCCGGAGCATTGCCCGCTGACTTCAACTCATAGAAACTCTTCTTTGTTTTGATTCTTTCTTTCACATGGAGGCATAAGAGGAAGACAAAGAATTCAAGGAAACACAAGGAGAGTAACTGATTCATAGTAATCTTGAGGGTGAATATTCCTTTTAACTTCAACGGGTCACACTAAACTCAACTTGCCCTGTGAACCAGCTTAAAACAAACTGGTCTATTTATTCAGTCATCCTATATGTTAACCTCGCCCTCAACAAACGTCCACGAGACCGCTGCTTGTTCCCCATGTGAGTCAATTACAAGTCAATGTCGACAACATGTGCACTTCAGCAACAGCACTTCTGTAGTTGTTTTAACCAAAACCATGATCTTTTCCTAAACCTAACTAAGTAGTGTTGTTGTCTAAACCTAACTAAGTAGTTTAGTTGTCTAAACTTAACTAAGTAGTGTTGTCTAAACCTAACTAAGTAGTTTTGTTGTCTAAACTTAACTAAGTAGTGTTGTCTAAACCTAACTAAGTAGTGTTGTTGTCTCAACCTAACTAAGTAGTGTTGTTGTCTCAACCTAACTAAGTAGTTTAGTTGTCTAAACCTAACTAAGTAGTTTCTTGTAAAGACTGAAGTTCATTTTAAAAATACTATTTAAATGTATGAGAAATGAGGAGTAACTTTTCATAAGATATACAAACAGTGGCGTTGCTATTTGAGTAGTGTTTATGGAATATTGACTTAGGTTTGTGTGTTGTTGCTGGTGTGGTACATTTAATAAAGAGCGGCGGCACAATTACTCTTCCTAAGAAGTGTGAAGGTCTCGTCAACTTCATTTAAGGGACAGATTGAAGTCTTCGATAAACTTTACACAGACTTTATCAAGAGTTCTTTCCTGAAACCTGGATCTGTAGTGTGAAACGTTTTGTACACACACACACACACACACACACACACAGACAAAGAGCCGTGGACTCACTAACGAGGACGAACACAGCTGGTCCAAGCTCAACAGTCAAGAAGCAGCTCATTAGAAGAGATGAGAGATGAGTTCCAGAAAGCCACGAGACTCATTACACCACTAATGTTTCCATGAATACACTTTTATAATTTCCTCCATTTAAAAATGTCAGAAGACAGATCAGAGACAAATGTGGCATCTTTATATAATTTATTTCATCCGACCAACAAGTACTAAACTCAAGATGTTACAATCATTTAAAAAGCAGCAGATCCTCACATTTTAGACTGTGGAACCTGATAAATGACTTGTAAAGAGATATATTAAGAGAGAGATGTTTTCTGTTGGTGAACTAATCGATTAATTGAGCAATCATTTCATAAATATTAAGAATCAATCAAATAAACACCATTATTTTGTCCCCCTGCTGTACTTTCTGGTAGACGTTTTGATCTCAGATTTGCTTAAACTGAGTGATATCGTTTCATAAACATCAGCTGTTCAGCGTTGGTTCTGTGTGTACTGTTGATGGTGTCGGGGGTCACAGCGGGTCATTGTCCTCAGCCCGCTTCAGAGCCTTTGTGGAGGTCTTATCAGCGCTGCAGGTGGATCAGGAGGCGTCCGAGCTCTCGACCTTTTGAAGTTTGCTCTCGGCTGACGCCGTCGGCCGACTCGTCCGCTCTGAACCCGTCGTGTCTGCAGGCTGAACAAAAGGCGGGATTAACCCGGCTCAGCCTCTCTGTGTTGAACATCCATCAAAGGCTCTCCCACCTGAACTCTCAAAGGCTTCTCCCTTCTGCAAACTAACACTTTTCTTTCTCCTGCCTCACACCTCTGCTTCAAACTCCTCCGTGTCATCTGAGTGTGACATACGAGAGGAGCAGAGATGCATAAAACATCATTAAACCAAAAACACAGCAAACTATGAAGGAAGTCGAGGGAAACAAACACTCTGCTTTTGAATTAAATGCACTTAAAAGTTTTCTGCTGGAGAACTGCAGCTGAGTGTCGCTGCCAGGAGACGTTTTAGTCCACTGAGTAGAAACAGGAGAAGGAAACAAAGAAGAGGCTGCAGAGAAGAAAGTGGAACGCCAATGAAAAGATTTAAAATGCAAAGCTCGACAGGCCTGCTGAACAGTCGCAAGCTAAGCAGTCGCTTCGTTAGGGTGCTAAGTAGATGCGGTTGCTAAGCTGCTATTGGATAGTCACTGTTTGGGGGAGGGGTTTAGCATCAAGGCAGATCAGAAATACATTAAAATCATCTTTCTATAAACAGACAGAATAAAATGACAATCTGTCGTCACAATGAAGATGAAGACCATTCAACCTCCAATCACCTTTCTCTCTCTAGTTTACTCATTCACTTAACATATGACCTGTTGTGATAGTTATGCATTTAATATCATTGGTCATATTTTTGGCATTACTATGATATTATTTGGTTCACTTGTTTGTTCAAATTCTACTTTATTCAGCCTGTTTCTGCTGAATATAGATGAAGATAATAATGATCGAGGTTAAAAAGTTTGGTGAAAAACAAAAGGACAAATGAACAAATTGGAAAATAAATTGGAATAAAATACGCAACAAAATGAAAGAAGCAGAAGCGGGAGCAGAGAGAGGACCTGGAGTCTGACAGAGAAGTGATGCTCACACTAAACAAGAAGAGACGTGTTGTTGAAGACGCTGACTGGTGAGTAACGTCGGCAACGCACGCTAATTACCGGAGATACCTGCTAAAAAAAAGAAATGTTCAGAGGTGATCAAAACTCTTTTAATCAGCTGTGCATACTTAATGCTGCAGCAATAAAGTGGAGCCGCTACGAGGCCGTAATAATAACAATAATAAAATATATCTGAACACAACGGCTGCCGGAATGAATCATTTGTTAATTTTCATGAATAAATTATCTCTTCATGCATTAAAAACCCACTTAATGAGGAAATCACCCTTTGTTCTTTCATTTGGGATGGTGTGTGTGTGTGTGTCTGTGTGTGTGTGTGTGTGTGTGTGTGTCTCTGTCTCTGTGTGTGTGTGTGTGTGTGTGTGAGAGTTTGTGTGTGTGTGAGAGTGTGTGTGTGTGTCTGTGTGTGAGTGTGTGTGTGTGAATAATTGTCTGAGCCAATTTATCTTTAATACACCTCAACCTCTGCTGCAGCCTTCAGGATGTGTTGGTTTTTGCTTTTTGGTCGTTAAACCCAACTGTTAAATATCAAATGACACGTTTTCATTTGAGTAAAATAAGGTAAAATAAACACACAAGTCGTACAGATCATGTTCAAACAGAAGGACAGAGGACAGCAGGAGAAGCAGGTCTCCACCTCTGACTGCTGATTGGCTGCAGCTGCTGCTCTGCCAGGTGAGCGCTGTAATGAGTTTCTCTCCTCGTTCACGTTAAACCCGACTGAGTCCGTTCTCCAGAGTTCAACAGTCAGTGAGACAATTATCTAACTTGTTTCCTTATCAACAGTCTACGGATACAAAATGACATCATCATCAAGTAGTATTTAGTAATAAATACAGAACAGAAACTGGTCTTACTACTGAATCTGTTGTAAAGGTTTGAAAGGTTTGATTCATGGAAAAGATTTAAGAGAAATAAATGACTTTGTTTTGTTCAGAGATGAAATGAGACAAAGAGACTTTTTATTATTGACTGATGACAAATAACTTGTTCTTCTGAATGTGTCGGTGCACGTGTTGTTCTTTATTTCCTATCCTTCCATCAATAAAAGGTAAAAAGAAAGAGTCACAAATATATACGATATATTACTTTTTTATTTCACAGTCACCTGACCTCCAGCTGCTCCTCGTTCTCAATCCGCTCCAGTGAGTTTATATGTAGAGGTCAGAGGTCAGTTTTCTGTCTGCTGACAACTAGAAACCTGTTTTTAAACCACATCTGTGTCCTTCATACCTCTAGATAACCGAGATAACCCTTCATGTATCGAGAAGAATCAACAGAAACTAAAGTGTTCCAAACTTCTGTCAGAAGTAAAACCATCACCGTGAGCTTTACTCTCGTGTTAGAGACATCTTTAACTACAACATCCAATAGATGACCTGTTAACTACAACATCCAATAGATGACCTGTTAACTACAACATCCAATAGATGACCTGTTAACTACAACATCCAATAGATGACCTGTTAACTACAACATCCAATAGATGACCTGTTAACTACAACATCCAATAGATGACCTGTTAACTACAACATCCAATAGATGACCTGTTAACTACAACATCCAATAGATGACCTGTTAACTACAACATCCAATAGATGACCTGTTAACTACAACATCCAATAGATGACCTGTTAACTACAACATCCAATAGATGACCTGTTAACTACAACATCCAATAGATGACCTGTTAACTACAACATCCAATAGATGACCTGTTAACTACAACATCCAATAGATGACCTGTTAACTACAACATCCAATAGATGACCTGTTAACTACAACATCCAATAGATGACCTGTTAACTACAACATCCAATAGATGACCTCCTGTTAACTACAACATCCAATAGATGACCTGTTAACTACAACATCCAATAGATGACCTGTTAACTACAACATCCGATAGATGACCTGTTAACTACAACATCCAATAGATGACCTGTTAACTACAACATCCAATAGATGACCTGTTAACTACAACATCCGATAGATGACCTGTTAACTACAACATCCGATAGATGACCTGTTAACTACAACATCCGATAGATGACCTGTTAACTACAACATCCAATAGATGACCTGTTAACTACAACATCCGATAGATGACCTGTTAACTACAACATCCAATAGATGACCTGTTAACTACAACATCCAATAGATGACCTGTTAACTACAACATCCAATAGATGACCTGTTAACTACAACATCCAATAGATGACCTGTTAACTACAACATCCAATAGATGACCTGTTAACTACAACATCCAATAGATGACCTGTTAACTACAACATCCGATAGATGACCTGTTAACTACAACATCCAATAGATGACCTGTTAACTACAACATCCAATAGATGACCTCCTGTTAACTACAACATCCAATAGATGACCTGTTAACTACAACATCCGATAGATGACCTGTTAACTACAACATCCAATAGATGACCTGTTAACTACAACATCCGATAGATGACCTGTTAACTACAACATCCAATAGATGACCTGTTAACTACAACATCCAATAGATGACCTGTTAACTACAACATCCAATAGATGACCTGTTAACTACAACATCCGATAGATGACCTGTTAACTACAACATCCAATAGATGACCTGTTAACTACAACATCCGATAGATGACCTGTTAACTACAACATCCAATAGATGACCTGTTAACTACAACATCCAATAGATGACCTGTTAACTACAACATCCGATAGATGACCTGTTAACTACAACATCCGATAGATGACCTCCTGTTAACTACAACATCCAATAGATGACCTGTTAACTACAACATCCAATAGATGACCTGTTAACTACAACATCCAATAGATGACCTGTTAACTACAACATCCGATAGATGACCTGTTAACTACAACATCCAATAGATGACCTGTTAACTACAACATCCAATAGATGACCTGTTAACTACAACATCCAATAGATGACCTGTTAACTACAACATCCAATAGATGACCTGTTAACTACAACATCCAATAGATGACCTGTTAACTACAACATCCAATAGATGACCTGTTAACTACAACATCCAATAGATGACCTGTTAACTACAACATCCAATAGATGACCTGTTAACTACAACATCCAATAGATGACCTGTTAACTACAACATCCAATAGATGACCTGTTAACTACAACATCCGATAGATGACCTGTTAACTACAACATCCAATAGATGACCTGTTAACTACAACATCCAATAGATGACCTGTTAACTACAACATCCAATAGATGACCTGTTAACTACAACATCCGATAGATGACCTGTTAACTACAACATCCAATAGATGACCTGTTAACTACAACATCCAATAGATGACCTGTTAACTACAACATCCGATAGATGACCTGTTAACTACAACATCCAATAGATGACCTGTTAACTACAACATCCAATAGATGACCTCCTGGTGAACATCGTTTTGACCTTTAGGGTTTTGACCCTTTAAGACGTTTTCTGTCCTGTTGGATGTGAAAGTGTTGAATGGTGATCAGCTACAAACTGATGTCCAATGCTGCTGCACCTTTCTTACTACAGTCTAGCTGAGGGGTCGATGCTCCTCACGTCACTGACCAATGGGAGCCTTCGTCCTGATGAGCTCGACCACGCTGCCGTCGGTTTCCTTACTTCCCCTCTGACTTCTGAAATACGAAGGCTCATTTCATTTCTTCTTCTTCTTCTTCTTCTTCGTCTTCTTCTTCTTCTTCTTCGTCTGCGTCGGCGGGCTGTTGCAGGAAGGAGCTGAGCTGGGAGGTCCGGGGGAATAAACTTTAATTATACATGCCAGTGTCAGGGATACAGAGCGGCGAGTGGACGGAGTGATTGATTCACCGTCGACGTGGAGGAGGGGGGGGGGGGGGGGGGGGGTTGGCAGTGATGGAGGTATCCGTGGCGACGAGCAGCGGGCCTTTCATCACCTGAGAGGCAGCCAGCATTAAGGCAGCTGTCAGGGACTTTGATTTGGAGTGGGAATTACAACACACACACATGCTGACAAAACACACTCTCTCACACAATACCCCAGCCTGCATAATATACATGATGCACTCACACACACACACACACACTCACACACTCACACACACACACTCACACACACACACACACACACACACACACACACACACACACCGCGGCTGTCCCCGCAGGCGGATGCTGCAGCAGCTACTTGACGTGACACCACATGAATAATTTGTGAGCGGCGGTTCAGGCTGGAGGTGAAACAGAAACACAAGACTGAAAAATCCCACGCTTCACAAACACACCTCATGTAACGCTGTTGGCGCCGTTAAAAAAAAACGACACTTCACCTGCAGGCTGAGTCGAGCTGAAACACCTGAAACACATCAACCCCAGAGAAGAATGCAAACCGCTCACATCGGAGCCCAGGGGCTGCAGAGACGGGAAGAGACCAAAGTAGCCGAAAGCAGAGCGAGCAAACTGTCACTGCTGGACTTTGACTGCTTGTCCCCCGATCGGATACACCTGCTTCAGGAAAATGCTGTGTCAAGACATGTTCCCTGTTTAATTATACAGAGCCAGCAGTATATCTGCAAAATCCCCTCATGGGGAACTGGAGAGCTTCAGGATATGAACAGCGAGCAAAGAGGATTTTTAACAGAATCAGGTGGCTGGTTAAAAAGATGCCACGGACACCGTACAGTTTAGTGATGCACAGCCCACGCCAATGAAATGAGCTCCACCTGGACACCCGAAGCTCTCGCTCAACGACTGTCTCTGTAGTTCCATTAGGTCGGACTCATCCAGGCGGACACACCTCCGGTTCTTTAAAGTAAATCCAAAGCTTCACGTGTTAAAGCTGCATTCTCTCTAGTGTCCACCAGGGGGCGACTCCTCTGGTTCTATAGAAGTCTATGAGAAAATGACTCTACTTCTCTCTTGATTTATTACCTCAGTAAACATTGTAAACATGAGTTTATGGTCTCAATCTCTAGTTTCAAGTCTTCTTCAATACAGCATGATGTTCATTTAGTACATTATGGTCCATTTAGAGTCAAACAGACCATAAAGCAGGGGATGCTTTAGGGCGGGGCTTACTGTGATTGACAGGTCTCTACCAGAGACGTATGCCGCTATCGCTCCTCCTCAGTCCAAATATGGTCACTTCCTGTCGCCAAACTCAAAGCTTCATAACGTCCACAAACCAATGAGTGACGTCACTATGACTACGTCCACTTCTGATACACAGTCTATGAGCGACACCACGATATATAAAGACAGTCGATGAGTCCAACAACCAGTGAGACCTCCAGCAGGCCGCTGCTCGTTGATTCATCGCTCACCTCAGTAGCTCTTCTAGTGAGCCGTTCAGCTGATCACCAGATCTCAGCCCCATGATGTGAGAGAGACAGACCCAGTCCACTCCCTTTAGTTCTAACTTTTCACAATAAAAGCCTCACATTTCATTTATTCAACACGCCCCCGGTGTGTGGAGACCTTTACAAGTTCAAACACACCCTTCTAGTGTTTGAGACCCATGTTAAAGTGTGTTAATTATGAAAATAATGTAGTGTAGATATCAGTATACCGATACTCAGAGTAATAGCAGAGGATTAAACCGGCACACTCGCTTTAATAGAATAATCTTTCCTTTAGTCTTACTCGAGTGTTCACTCATGTTGCTACTTTTT
>JAVDOI010000344.1:0-80398 GCA_032191485.1 Leptoclinus maculatus
TCTCTCTCTCTCTCTCTCTCTCTCCTCTCTCTCTCTCCTCTCTCTCTGTCTCTCTCTCTCTCTCTCTCTCTCTGTCTCTCTCTCTCTCCCTCTCTCTCTCTCTCTCTCTGTCTCTCTCTCTCTCTCTCTCTGCTCTCTCTGTCTCTCTCTCTCTCTCTCTCTCTCTCTATCTCTCTCTCTCTCTCTCTCTCTCTCTCTCTCTGTCTCTCTCTCTCTGTCTCTCTCTCTTCCTCTCTCTCTCTTTCTCTCTTCTCTGTCTCTCTCTGTCTCTCTCTCTCTCTCATCATCTCTCTCTCTCTCTCTCTCTCTCACCCTCTCTCTCTCTCTCTCTCCTCTCTCTCTCTCTCTCTCTCTCTCTTTCTCTCTCTCACAGCTAAACTATTGATTCGGTGGAGACTCGAGTGGGCTGCATGTGTCCATGACACACGAGTTATGAAGTTATGGCTGCTAACTCTTCCAGACCGACCTGCTCTTATGGATTTAACCTGTCTTTGAATCGGGTTATCGCTGCAGCTGGTCGACTAATGAGAGGTTAACATCACGTTGCCGTGGTCGTATCGAGTGTGGTCGTATCGGAGTAGTTTTACGAGTACCGGTATCAATACGAGAGCACAGAGTTGGACCGATACCCGATACTGGTACTGGTATCGATGCTCCCTAGCTGTGAGCAATTAAAGATCAAGTGTTCTATTTGAAGGGTTTTAAGAGGCTTGAAGACATGAAAAGTAGTATTTGTTTTTTAAAGGCAAACAGAGAAACCCGATGAATCCACTGGACCAGCATGTTAAATATCGGATGTTGTCTTTTTACTGTTACTGTCAATTTGTACTTTTTGGCCAAAGTCATAGAATATAGCAACATATTACTTATGTCAATTTAAACATCTTTTTCTCTCTGAAGTAATCATCAGATACCATTTAAATTAACAACACTCAAAGAGCATCCAGTCACTGGCATGGCCTCAGTGATGCTGTTTGTCATCAGCACTATCGTCAGTATTAGAACACCTGTTTTTACATTTGATTTAATCTGTGACAATCATCACAATATGTTTTTATGTTTATGTTACACCACAGCCAGTGAATGCCAAGAAAAATGATCCCAATGATTGCACTTTTGAATCGAGATCTCCCGTACTCAGGGGTTATTAAAGTGATCCACTTAACAGAGGCAGTGAACTATGGATGTGATGATCAACTCTATTAAGTGTGGGGTTCTGATAAACTAGGAATAAAGACATTTTAAGTGACCATACGATGTTGTTATTGTGGAGTAATAATGGATTTGCATTTGTGGATGAAGATCCTGTACACTCTCGTTTGAGCTGCCGCAGAATCCAACATCAAACATGCAAAGCATTTAGCCTCGATATCCGATTAAGATCCGTGTGCTCTGTTCTCCACGTGCAGAATGTTTCTGTGCTACAGACACACTCCAAGCTTTCAGGTAAGGACTCATCAATCACTGGCCCTCTTCTGACATTAACTTTTTTGTCAATGCCACTGTCTCCAGTTTGTCTGCAGACTGAAAGATTTGAGAGGCACTTTTTATTTGCACGCTTTTAACTCCGCCCAGCTGGGGTAATGGAGCTGGTTGTGTGCAAGCAATTAATGCAACCACAATGCCAAAAGTGGTGATTTGTCATACACCAGTGATACATAATCATTATATGGAATGTAGCGCTCCTAAACTGCCCAGCCTCGGTTGATGTTGTGAGTCCTTGGGTTTCTTATGGCCTTGCCCGGTACTCCCATTTCCACATTCCAAGTCAAACACACAGACGCAGACACAAGCAGAGAAACGCACAAGATGTAGCACGGTTTCCTGTAATACGTGTTGCTTTTTTCTTGCTTACTGTCATCAGTGTCTTCGTCTGTGGTTGCTTTTATGTAAAGCAATATGGAGCTGGAATGACCCTCAACAAACATACTTAACCTCTTTGTCTCTTTGTCAAACACTAGTTTCTTCCCTTGAACTGCATGTTACGTATCATTATAATGCAGCTATTACATGTTGTTGTGTAGCTCCCGACGTTCCTTTGTTTTGACTTCATAAGTAACAGTGCTGCAAATTTATCGGACCTCTAATTGTAATTCCCCGGACTCTCTACCTCCTGTCTACTCTTGCCCTTAATATGAAGCCCCGAGGCTGACAGCCATGAGATTAGTATGAATGTATTACCCCCTTGGGTGCCATAGGCTGTAATAAGTTCCCCATTAATCGTATCCGTTGGGAAAAATTTGTTTAGGCCTTAATTACATATCATTAAAATTGGTCTTGATTCTCTGAGATTTAAGCTCAGAATTAGACACATTTTCTGCTTTCTTTGCCTTTGGACATACTGCACATTTATGTTACTCTGCTTCCTCCACCGATAGGATTTCTCATGGCCTCAATGATTGCGCTAATGTTTTCCTGTTCCTTAAGACACACTTGTTTTCACTGGCATTTCAACTCATAATTCCATAGCTTTTGCTTTGTTTGTGCCTGTGTTTTACACAAAGTGCATCAGAAATATGTTGCCTCACTGAGTGTGGGTAGGAAGAATAGGAAGCAATATTATTTAAATGCAGAAAGGCTTGTCAAGCTCAGTTAATCCATATCGCTACAAAACACAGCTTAATGGAGGCTTCAATTTCATACTGCTGATGCGAAATCATGGTTGTCTTTGAATCCCTTTCTTTGACTTTCCAAAACACTTTGAAGTTCACATCTGACTGTGGCTGGATTGTGCAGTGGAGGGACTGGTGACCTCTAAAGGTTCTGCATGGCTGCTAATCCATATCAAATGATATCCAGAAATGTAAAATACCTCCACTATCCAAGGGCCCTATTGTGGCTCATTACAAAGGCCTTTTATAGTTTGACTGTGTTCACATCCATGAGATCAAGCTGTGTGCAATGGGCTGCATCGTGAAGTATTATCATTGAATACTTGTCCTCCTAACAGTAACTTGGTAACAATATGGTTAATTAGTTATTACCTTTTTTTTTTAAAAGCTCCTTTGCATAAATATACAAGATTTATATTTTTCAAGATTCTCGTATTCTGGTCAGTATTTCACAGTATTTTAAAACATTTTTATTTTAGCATGACTGGGCCTTTTTATAGGTTCATGATGGCTTCATCTACAGTCAGAAGTAGATAGAATATGAAAAACATTTCAATGTCATCATCTATATCACATGTGTCAAACTCAAGGCCCGCCACGTCATTTTATGTGGCCCGCGAAGGCATATTTCCACCAGCAAAAAAATAAAATTATTAAAAAAAATGTATTATGTATCATAATTATGATATATATTTTATTATCAAGTCTAATTTTCCATTTGTTTTTTTTGCTGCTGAAATGGGCTTCCATATAAAAGGCATATGATTGTCTTAAAATTAAACTCTATGCTGCTTCATCGTGTACGCTACAGTGACCATAAACTACATCTCCCACAATGCATGTTGAGTTTTTGACCCGCGAAATGACGGACTGCGGCCGCTAGTAGCGTTAGCGTTAACTAAATCGGGTTTCCAACGAATTATTGAGTTGAAAATGTTTGAAAAATAATCCCAACATGTCTAAGAAGAGGAACATTGATACAGAGGGAAGGACATTTAATGAAAGATGGGAAAGCGAACATATGTTTGTTCTTCAAGGAGAGAAAGCGGTCTGTATGCTATGCTATGCTATGAAGCAGTGTCGGTGATGAAAGAATACAATTTACGTCGGCATTTTGATACCAAACACGGAGCCAAGTATGCTACATGTAGCCTCCAAGAAAAACATCAACTTGTCCAAAAATGTAAAGGCAGACTCCAATCACAGCAGAACATATTCACAGAAGCTACAGACACAAATGATGCCGCTGTGAAAGCTTTATTGTGGCTGAAGAAACCGCCCGAGCTTCCAAGTCCTTTTCAGAGGGTGAAGGAGTGTTTGATCAGGGTCTGTGAGCAGGTGAGCCCCGACCAGGTACAGGCTTTTACAAATGTCACTTTGTCAAGGAACACCATCGCAGACCGACTTAAGGAACTAGCAGGCAATCTGACAACACAGCTAGCCGAGGAGTCGAGCAGCTACGTGGCTGTTTGGTTGATGAAAGCACAGACAACACGGACACAGCGCAACTGTCCATGTTTGTAAGCGGCTGAAGGCAGACTTGACTGTCAGTGAGGAGCTCTTGGATGTAGCTGCCCTCCATGGAACGACGACGGGGAGGGACATTAGTGATGCAGTGGAGAGGTCCGTGAGTAAAACTGAATACCCTGGAGGAGTTGGTGGGGCTAAAGAAAATGCAAAAAAGTAAGTTTGATCTTTGATTTATGTTATAATAACAGAGAAATGTGCATATCATTTTACATTTATATAAATGCATTTACAATATGTTTACACTTGAATAAACAATAATTAAATGCAGAGAGAGTTGTTTAACAATATGTTAGGAGTGGTTACATTTATACAGTCTTACAGTTACATCCGGCCCTTTGAGGGCGACCATGATGCTGATGTGGCCCGGTGTGAAAATGAGTGACACCCCTGATCTATATACTGAAGACTTTAAATAATATAAGGTTTGCTTTGCCCCACAAACTTATACTATATATGAAGAAATCATAATGCATGAATGCACAATTCCTATTGTGCATTCTGTAACATAGTAAACTTACACTTAAATATAAATATATTAGACGTGCCAAAAACGTTCTTTTCAAAACAAAGTCTTTTAAGATCGTTGTATAATCACTAAACTCTAAACTAGATGATTGTTATTGTGTTCGTAATGTTGCTCCACCGCTTGCTTTTACCGTCGTGTGCAGTGCCTCGGGCAGATGCCTCTTCAGTTGATGTCTGACCCTTTGGCTTCGCGTTTGAATCCAATGGTTGTAATCTCAGTTTTCCAACGCGTCTTGTGTTGAGGTGACGTTGCCAGTGTTAGCACCACTGGCTACACTGTGGCTATCTTGTTTTCTTGTTTTCCAGAAACAGCATCTCTCTTGAACACAGTTTCTTCTCGTGTATTTCCGGTTTCTCTTTCTTCATCCTCCATCTCTCTGTTCTGTATTTGAAAGGGCTTCACCCGCCTGTTAACGGACTGTTTTGCTGCTAGCTAGGAGCTATAAAAGTTACCCAGCATGCTGTTTGGCCGTGTACATTTGTAAATATACAATTGTTAGTTTGATAAATTCTTTAAGTATCACAGTATTGTGTGCAACAGTGTTTGAGCGTCTTTAAGAGAGTTAGTTGTTGATTATTGTGTTAAATACAGTAACAGTACAGTTACAGTTACTGAGGCGCCCTCTCACTACACTCACAGATTCCCCGGCAGTAGCGCTCTTCATAGCGATGAGCGGTGTGGAGGCTAATCATTTGAACAAACTATTTATTACATTTCTTTTCATTATGACAGCTGATGGACACTTAATTGTAGTTAGTTTGGCAATTGAAGCTGATTCCTGCATGTTTTGTAGAGAATTGAAAGTCCTCCGTTTATGAAATTGATGTTGAATTGATGCCACTTGAACACATCACTGACAATAACACACTTTAGTCACTGATTTTCATTACAAAGGCCTTTTACTGTTAAAGTGATTAGAGCGACAGGCTGCACCGGTTGTCATTTTCTGAGAACTATTTTTGCAGCAAACCTCAAGGCTAACTTTGTTCACCAGCGCTCTGAAAAATGATTTAAAACCGTCCCGAAGTCAGAGTAAACCATACAAAATTCAAAATGTTATTCCTTCACTTTGTCATTGTCATCTAGTGGATTTTTTGCATAAAAACACACAATTCAAATGATTGATTGTGTTTTTAATTAAATACTTGCTTTGATTTAAAAAAAATCGTGGCTTTAGCATTTTAATTCTATATTATAAGCTGCTTTGATCAGTGCATCTCTACTCATTTCAGTTCTTTGCCTAAAGAGTCAACGTGTTATCAGCATTTTTAATGTATGCTTTACATTCACATCTCTTGAGTTTAACATTGAATGCTTTGTGTTCTTTTGCAGGAATCGGCCTTTTTGACTTGTTATATTTACATCAAGACTGTTTTTGTTTGATTTAAACCCGCCAACTCTGCTGGGCCAGCTGCCTTTGTTGAAACATCTATTTTCATCCGTTAGCTTCACTCAACACACGCAGGGATGGCCTCCGTCACACACAGGTCACATCTGCATTGTTCTAATGTAAAAGCTTCAGTGAACTCTGCACCGGCACACAAATGTTTTTTAAATTAAAAGAAATTATAAAAGTTCTTTAAAAAATGTAATATGTATGGAAGCCCATTCCCACCAGCAAAAAAATAAATAAATAAGATCACCGAAAAAATAAATAAAAAATGAATTCACAAAAAAAAAAATATATATATATATTTTTTTTTTAACTTTTTCTCTGTCAGCAAAAAAAATAAAAATACGTTTCCAGTTGCTGTTTATTGGTCGCCACCTCAGCCACATTGGTTTCATTCTTTATACTCCAGAGCTGCTTCTTGCTTAACAATCTATTCAAGGGTGCGTTTGCTCAGTACAATCCATGTGAAACATCATCTGTATTTCATGTGTTGTAAAGCCACGTTTAAAGAAGTCTTCAATGTACTCACAATCCATTCATATGTCAAATGTAGAGTAACCTGTGAAGAGCTGCTTCTATGACTGTTGTGTTAAAGTATCTCATCATTTCGACTTTCTATAGCAACTGGAAACATCTGGTCAGTGTTATGGTTACAGATGGATGCACCAAAAGTTGTTTTTTTTTGCTGGTGGAAAAAAAGTAAAATAAAAAAAAAAGTATTAGAATTATAATTATTTATGTTGTGGGTGGATTTTTTTTTTTTTTTTTTTTTGTGAATTAAATTTTTTTTTTTTTAATCTTTTTTTTTTTTTTTGCTGGCGGGAATGGGCTTCCATAAATATGAGTACAATATGGAACGCGGAGTCACGTGGTTTAGCACATTTTTTATTTTTTTTTAAATATAGTTTTACATTATTCAGATGGAAATATTTATATACACTAGTTTCATATTCAAGTTTAATGATAAAATATATCTAGCTTTTTGGTTTGGTGTATGAAGAACAGTGTGATATATACTTTGTAAGAGAAAGAAGAACAAACACTGACATTAACAGATAGTGCTGTCGTACTATAGTTAGCAGCTAGCTTCCTTGTGGGTATGATGAGCTTTGTTACCTGATTTTCTGTGTCAGAAATGGGGTTTTATTTAACAAAGTTCG
The DNA here is from genome assembly GCA_032191485.1 of Leptoclinus maculatus. Taxonomy (NCBI): domain Eukaryota; kingdom Metazoa; phylum Chordata; class Actinopteri; order Perciformes; family Stichaeidae; genus Leptoclinus; species Leptoclinus maculatus. The sequence continues at coordinate 7,222 of JAVDOI010000344.1, forward strand.
GCAAAATAGAAATCCCCCTCTCAATAAAGCCATATTTGTTTTACAGTCCACCAGAAAGGAAGGTTTACGATGTCATAATATTGTCTTGTTTGAGTTGTTCAATATTCTCTCATTTAAAACAGATTTAAATGTAGCCAATAATAACAACTGCAATACCTGCAGCACATAATGTTTGCATATTCGGATAGCATTCAGCATGAGAGGAGCAGTCGGACAGAAGACGCATTAAAAGCAGTGTGTTGAGTTGTCGGCTGTAACCTTTTCACAGCTTCGTTCCTCCTCGCAGACCACTTGTAGAGCGGTGGATGTTTCCTTGGCAGTGTATTGTGCTTTATTTAAGATTCAGAGCGGAACCATCATTCCTTTTAATCGGCTGTCTTGAGACCCTGTCTCCATCAAAAAGACACACAATTTCCAGCTGACAACTATGTTTAATAAGTCTCAAAAGAAATACAGCAGAAAAAAATACTTATTTTTGTATGTGGCCAATACAGGATAAAGGGTTCTTTACATTGGCTGCTCCATGGTTCTCTTAGTCAGGAACCTGGGAACGGCAACAGTTCATTGGAGCATTCTGACTCGATATGCCGATGATTTATCGGACCACTGGGACCATTTGGGCTTGTAAAACATGAGGTAAAGCCAAGACCATTAAGCTACGTAATCAGCCATGGTGAGCACGATACCACACTCTACTTCAATACATTCATGGTCCGGGGACCAAAGCACATTTACTTGTTGATTGTTCCTACTGCTCTTCAATGTTTGTTTGAGCAACTATTTCCTCTCTTCAGAAGCTTGTTGTATGCCCCATTTGTACAAATTGAGCATGTGTGGAAACCAAACAGTTCTCCACAAAGCACTTGTTTAATGCATTTCCTCTCATTGGAATGTAATGGTGTTGTTTCAATGTAGTAACACAGTACAAGAGACTTTGTATATCTAAGCAGCATTATGTTCCACATGCTCCTGCTTAAAAAACATTATCTTTTCCAATAACAGCAGCTCTATACGCCTACTAAATTAGTCCTGCACCATTCGGTTCAAGCTAAACACATGGAATTGGTTCATAGGCTCAGACTTGGTTATTATTCACATGCTGGTCCAACAGGCTGTTCAGCAAACTGTTTTTCAAGGGTTGTATTGACTTGTTGTCCCTAATGATGCCTCTCAAGGAGACAAGCAGCTAAAGGGTCGACACTAAGCTGCAGCTTTGAGTTTTTGAAGGTTCATTACAGTAACATAATGGTTCAACTTTTGTGGAGAGATGTCAGGGCTATGGTAATTTGTCAAATAAGTTTTCATCTTGCCAGACAAGATTCATTTCCATAGTATTTCCCTAAAGACTTTTCTTTTCAGTAGGCAAGCTGTAGGTCATGAAGGTATTCAGCTGGGCCAGAAGAAGACAAACCTGAAGCACATACTGTATCTGTTCATGAGACTCTCAGACATGTCCTAGCTTCTTCAGGACCTGAAGCACACACTGTATCTGTTCATGAGACTCAGACATGTCCTAGCTTCTTCAGGACCTGAAGCACATACTGTATCTGTTCATGAGACTCTCAGACATGTCTTAGCTTCTTCAGGACCTGAAGCACATACTGTATCTGTTCATGAGACTCTCAGACATGTCCTAGCTTCTTCAGGACCTGAAGCACATACTGTATCTGTTCATGAGACTCTCAGACATGTCCTAGCTTCTTCAGGACCTGAAGCACATACTGTATCTGTTCATGAGGCTCAGACATGTCCTAGCTTCTTCAGGACCGCTTGCTGTTATGCTGTTCAAAGGAAACGTATAGAAAAAAGCAGCTCTTCTTCAACTACCATTTGCATTTAATGCATCTTAAGCTTCAAAGTTCAGCTTTATTGTCGTTCTACAACACAGGATTGCACAATGAAATTGAGTATCACTTAATAAAGAGGAAAACTAAATGACCCTTTATCAAGCGTCGTATAGTGTGAAACCAACATCAGCAATTTGTATTGTGCTCGCGCAAGCAGGCGCTATACAATGGAAATGTTACACTGTAGGCCTGTGACTTTAGAAAGGAGATGAAGAAGAATAGTACATTTTGATTTAAAGGAAGTCTCTCATATGGGATTTCATATTCCCTTGGTTTTCTTCTCTTTTCATACAATAACTGTAATTTATCTAGAGTCTTGTATATGCGACTGACTCCGCGGCTACACATTGTCTTGATCTCTCATTGCCTCAGTCCTCGCAGAAAGGTCTCTTTAGAAGGATGGAAGCCTAAACAAAAGATTATTCCTTACACTAGCATAAAAGAAGAGTTTTCTTTTGACGATAATGATAAGAGGAGTAAAGGATGGAGAATGTTCGAGCATTGGGACACACTCCTCTCTGGAGATATGATGTATTTTAACAGGACTGTATGGGGAATGCATTGAGTCCAACCACAGGTTCACGTGTAAACAAGGGATTTATAAAGCACAAGGTAGTGCGCTTTAGGGAAGGAGGAGAGTTAAGGTCGTGTTCCTGACATCTGTGCAATACATCACTGTTAACGTCTGTGGGAATAGTGTTGGGGGCAGGGAAGGGGAAAAAAAGCTAAAAGCTAAACATTGATATTTTCAATTCATCCCGTTTTTTATTGAATTAACTCAAAGATAATAATTCAAAGAGTTGATCAACAGAATATCAGCTATTTTGATTATAATTGTTTGAGTCAAAACACATGACCTGGTTCCTGCTCCTCCTGCTGCTTTTCTTAGTCTGATGTGAACTGAATACGAATAAAATGTTTTTTTGAATAATTTTATGAATACATTTCTTTACTGTTATCCGGCATTTTATGGACCAAATTATTAATCAAGAAATCAAGAAAAAATCATGCAAAATAAACAATAATAAAAATAACCATTAGTTGTACCTTGATTTTAACAATATCACAGTAAACACTAAGAGATCAGAACAATAACTGTCCCTTATTAAACAACACCGTCCTTAAAGTTCAGCCTCAAACAGAAAGTGTCCCGTCCACATGTTGCACTCCAAGCAGACATGACGGAACGATAAGAAATAGTCTCACTAGACGTGTTGCTGCGTGTCGGTCTTTCCTTTCCCAGAATTCCTCCCTGCATCTCAACCGTCTACTGGTCTTCTCATTTCTCTGTGGGAGTTTGGAGAGCAGGGGAAGGAAGCCTTTTGTGGTTCACTTGAACCAGAGTGCAATCCAAGACCTTCTCAGCGTGTGGTCGCCTCAGACAATGGGAAGTACATGTGCTTGTGAATGTGCTGCCAGCCAGCTCATGTCGACCATCGGCACGCCCTTCTCTTTCAGAGAACGCCAGGCTGAGTTTATTGACCTATAATATGGCAGAATTATAAACGTTATGTCATGTTTATGTGTTGTCATAAATTCTTTGGACTAATAGCTGGGCCTCTGCAGTTAATGTTTAAACAAACTGTCTTAACAACCTATTTAATTAAGTCTTCCTGTCTCTAATTTATTGTTAATTCCTCTACTTGCACTAAGTGACTGTATTTAAAAACTTTATTTTGCCCCGGCATAGAGCTGCAGAAGCACTCGTCCTGCTGGGGGTTTAATGATATCAAGACATGGCTCTTGCACATTGTGCAGCGCTCCCTCTGCAAGAGACTCTCCTCTATCTGTGCGAGGCTTTGAACTGAGGCCAGATGGCCTGCAGTAACCGAGTGCAGCGCTGCTGTGGACGTCAATGGCCTCCTCTGGGAGGAGAAACAAGAGAGCTAACAAGACGGGAATCGTGATCCACCTCTACCCACTCTGAGATGATGAGTTACATGTCAGTCTGGACATGTGGACGTCCTACCCTTAATGTCAGACGACAAGGCGTGCACTTGTGTAGCATTACTGATCTCAGCAGGAAGAGAATGTAATGCAAATTATATTCATATATGTTTAAACTCTGTTGTAGGTATTTAAAAGTAGATAGAGACAGTTTTTAGGACATGATTTGCATCTACTCAGTATTCCCAGTAATGTTTGTGTTATTGCTAAGATATAGCTTTGAATTATGACTCGTGGGAAATTTTCTCTTTTTGTAAAATGTGCCTTTAGGGTCACAAATACTGTGAGTATTTATATTACAAATGTATTCCAGTTTTTTAAAAACACTGGAATTCAGTCTGGCATTTTAGACTGACTAGATGTTAGTGGTTCTCCTTTCAAATGGAACCAGAAGGCCTCGTCAATAATACAAACGAGCTCAAGACGTCACACAGAAACAGATGTGGCTGGTGTTGCTAGGTGACGCTGGCAGCTAAACGGTGGCACACGGACATGTACGCTGTAGACCTGCATGTTGGAGCCAGAGGTGTGCAACACCTCCATACAACGAGGACGCCAGTGTTGAGTTCAAATAAACAGAGTCGAGCAAAAGGTTCCCAACAAAGGCCAACAACCACATTCTGTTTTCTTTCCTGGTTGATATGTGCACTACAGATCTAGTTGTTGTTGTCACACAACATGCTGGTCAATTTGTTGAGTTGATTCCAGTTTCTGCTGACAGACACGAAAATAATTAATAATAATAACCGACCAAGCATATTCTTTAGCAGCCAAAATAATACATTTCCTTTCTGTTAATACATATACATGCATTCGTTTCAGTACATGAACTACATGTTGAATTGAGACCAGAACAAAAATAGTTTTGCAATGTGAAATGTAACCTCCCACCATGACGGGACAGAAACAAGACGTGAGTGATGGCGGAGCGGAGCAGCTGATGAATAGTGCAGCGGAACCTGGAGCACTCAGGATGATCACTTTGTGCAGCACTGTGAAACATCTGGTAGTGCGTGTTTCAAACTCTGACACACAGCAGAAGCAGCATGTTAATGAACTAAACACTCTAGAGACTCAGCATAGTTGTTTTTATGACTACATGACTAGTTTGGTGCAAACATTTACCCTCCAGTGTGGCAGATAGCCTTCCAAGTGAACGGCTCGGGATGATTGCAGCAGTCTGCAACTTTAAACTTTCTCTGATGATAAATAACCGACAGCTGTTTTCAGTCGCTCATTGTGACCTGAAAATTAATATCGGAAATTAAAGGGAAAGAAACAGCAGGGAAGAGCAGAGTCGTTATTGACACTTCTGAAAGTTGATGACGAGGCCTCCGACACAATTAACGCTTATTTGATCTCAAATTGGAGAGTTCAAGATCACCTTTGATGAAATAATTACATCGCAAAAGAATGAGCGAGTGTCAGCTCCTTGCTACGCAACGTTCAAGGACCTGGACGTCTTCTGCTCGTATGTGAGGTTGTCTGGTTGTTGGTGTTTTCAAAGCTAAGTTAAAGTAGCAGAAATAGTTTGGCAATGAGAGATTGCATTATCTGATCTTCTTCTGGCGCCGCTCTGGGAGAAAAGAGAACTTGTGGTGGCTTTCTTGTGGGATACTGTTTCATCCATCTTGACAAGACAAAAGTCACACTCACTCTATTCTAGACTTCAGGATCTCTCGACACATTCTCCCCGTCTCTGTGAAAGCAAATGTGCTAATGAGTGAAATCCCACAGATGGACAGTCATTGTTAAAATGCTTAAGCAGTTAATGAAGACTTCAACCCTGACTAAACACATGACACGGGTGGCTCTGTCATATGGAACCCTGGGAAATCAGGGCATATAATAAGGCCATTGTTCTTTGCAGGGTTGCGACGCCCACCGGTTTCTCCTCTGTACTCACTGCAACTAAGAGAATATTAGACTTGGATAACTCTTCGTGCAGGGATGGAATTCATATTGTGACACAAACACATTTACTAAACAGCAAAGCTTTGATTCAGAGCCTTGTGTGTGTTCAGTTTGCAGTATTCAGTGGAAGTAACCAAGGTTCATCCCCCGTTCCCTGTTCCAGTTCTAAATGATGTAGCAGCGCAGGGAATAAGTTGGGTGCACACTCTCCTTTATTCATCTTTGTTGTTCCTCATTTTCAAAGGCAAGATGTGCATAACACAGTGGTTGATGAAAGGGAAGGAAAAAGACCAGCCAGCAGGTTTTATTTATGGACTGTTTTTTTTGACCAGGCCTCGCTATGGGCATTCTGGCCACCAGTGAATATATTCCACACTCTCTAAAATGATGACATACACCAGGCTTTGTTGTGGGGGGGGTGTGTTTACTGTGAGGCGGTGTGCTTCCCTGTGCAGTTGTTTGGTCTGACCTCTCCTCCCCGTCAGTGACATGCCATTAACTACTACACATGCTTCTCTGTGCACCTACCATCCCTCGTCAGCGCAGGCAATATATTTAGTTTGTCTTTTTTCAAAGGTGGCACTGCCGGTGCTGTACTTCCAGCCGCCTGCTCGGCTCCACTGCTTACGGTACAGTATGTTAATGGGCCTTACAGACGTCCTTCAAAGGATGGGGAGAAAGGAGTTTACTTCGTAGTCATGTCACATTACTGTTCTTTCAGAACTGATGTTCGCTGCTGCTGACAGTTGCAATTAAGTGTAAAATAACATGCTGTTCCCTTCCTGTCAAGGCAAAGGGCTTGGGCAGAATGCCTTCACCCGAGAATGGCCAGAGGGATAAGTCTTCGGCACAGTCCCATTTAATGGAGATGGTGGAATGTGCCAGTGTGCTGGCTAAAAAAGAAAAAGGTTGCTAGTTTCCTTCTTTTCTGCCCTTTTTTCTTCTTCTGTTGTGACACCGGTGCAGTCTCTCCCACTCCGCCTCTCATTCTCTGTTGCACACTGTCTCGGTGTGTCAGGAGAGGGCTGGAAACTCATCTGACACTCCAGCTGAGATTTAATGTAAAAGTGTAATAAGAGCTTTGAAGAGAGTCAGCTCCCCTCTTAAACGCCGTCCCTTCAGAATTCCCTGTTTTTCGGAGGGTATTGTTATGGGTCGTTGAGGAACCGGTGCTTTTCTCCGGTGAGAATGGCGTCCAACATATTGGCCTGTCGCCCTCGGTGATGATTGAGGCCGTATTTTATGGGAGTTGCACTCTAAGTGAAACTGAGAGGTGGGGGGGGGGGGTCACAGTGATGGCCCTTTTATTCCCAGCTGCCAATTTCAACTTTGATATGAGCGTTTGTGTTCCCATGGTATCAAGGAGATCAAAATGACTTTTGAGCGTCCAGACGAGGGACTGGTGTGTTTCTGCCATAAGTTCCAAATCCAAATCACCTCGTCAATAAAAGAGTTTATGAAGTAACACTGTGACTGACATTCACTACAAAGTGGACAGTGAGCGACGGGGTCCAGGTAAGAGTAGCGTGGTTTGAAAACGGATTTCTTTTGTACTTCTTAATATCTTTATTATAAGGGAATATAACAAAACACCTTAATGTCCAACTTAATCATGTCAATAACTGTTGATATTCTGACTGCATACAAACGAGGCTAATGTCATGTTCCTTGTACTTTCAACTACCGTGGCCTTGCTAGTGCTGTCGAATTATAATTCTGGCTTCCAATGATCATGAAAACAAGATAATTGACATGAATGATTATTGTGCGGGCTATACTGTTTTGCGATGACGCTCTCTTTATGTCTGGTGTTATAAATCCAGTGCAACCCTTTCCTTTACAGCGGTGCACTTTCATCCCCGCTCGGTTTGGGTGGATCCCCTCACGGGACCTCTTCCCCGGCGCTGGCTGGCCCCTGGCCGGGCGTATTTCCTCTGTAGTGGTGCGGTGCGACCGGCTCTGGGTTGGCTTGGAGAAGCCTGTGGGGGGAAGTTGGCTTACAGCTCCGGCTGTGAGTGTTTTACAGCCCACCTCTCCCCGCTGTGCCGTCTCTCCCTGCAGGGAAGGACGGGGGCTCCCTGGTCATCGGATCCAGTCTCGTTCACAGTTCTTTTGGGTGAGACATTTTCTGCCATTGTCCCCACCATGCATATCTATACAACCATTGTTTCCATGATTCCATTGTTTAGAGCACAACGGTCTTCATGGATCGAGCCTCTTCATTCTGTTTTAAAGTAAACCAGATTCATGCATTTCATCTTAGAATTCAGGCTACAAAATGTTCGTTCTAAATGCATGAAATCTCAGTATTGACTCAAATAATTGTGATTATGATTTTAGCCATAATTGAGCAGCCCTGCTGTATTTTTTTATTCCCCACAAAATTGATAGAGTAAACCTGTTTAATGCTTTGAGTCTTTGTGATTACTGTATGATTACAGGAGACAAATTAATTCCAGTACTGCTGTTTACTACTTTTACCTCCCTAGATGTAGTGTTCATGTTTAAAAAGTGTGCATTGTAGAGAGAAATGAAGGGCTTGGGCTATCTTTTAATTAGTTCTTTTTGCATTCCGCTGTTGCACAAAAACTGGAGAGACAGAAGGGTCAAGGTCAGAATGAGTTGATTATATTTGAATATCAAGGCAGGAAGAAGATGTTTTGTGTGTATTTGGATTTTTTGGGGGTTGAAAAGGGGGGGGGGGGGGCAAAGTTTGTAAAGGGGAGAGTATGAAGAAGTCATCAGAATGCTGATTCTGTTGGAGGAGTGTATATAATATAATATAATAACCACATTCTCAAGAGCTTTGTGTTTGTCATGTCTGCGCTGCCTTCTGGATCATAACCTGCATGGTTATAACAGAATAATGTGCTTTGTGCTGACCCATAGAAGGTGTCAGGTGGTTTGATTTGAATCTCATTTAGAGTCGACTTGAGTTAGAGATGAAAATAAACGGCATCACTAAGTGCCTCAAAACTGACCTTGAAAAACTGCGTATAACCCTCATGAATGTAGGATTCATTGCAGGGCAGTTGGATGAGTATAAATACATTTTATCATACATTTGAACTGGGTTTGTCAGAAAACTCTGTGTGTGCATGCATAAATATATATTATTTGGTTTCGACAGTACGACAGCATACTCGGGCAATTACAGGTAAAAAAATAAATAATGTGCAGCCGGGGGGAAGGGTTAATTCTCCCAGAAAAAAACATTTCATTTCCAAGATTAGAGTTATGAATTTACAAAAACATTTTTCCTTTCTATTCTCTGAGATTAAAGTGGCGAATTTACAACAAATTTACAAAAACTAATAGTGGAGAAGTATAGAGACGAAGATCTTCTATCTTTGACTACAGGAAGGCGTGTATCTTCAGAGGTTACTGCTAACACACTGCGGTCCCGTATAGTTACACACTGAAGCTATTAACAACCGACTGTCACTGTGTCAGTGTGAAGGGAAGACATCACAGAAAGAGCACGGAACGGAACAGCTTGTGTTGAATCACAGATATGGTGAATTATGTCCGTCCAGTCTGCTGGGGAGAAGGACGCCTGGAATACGCTGCTTATGAGGAGGGAGGGAGGAAGGGAGGGAGGGAAGGAGGAAGGGAGGGAGGGAGGGAGGGAGGGAGATAGAGACGGAGAGAAAGTAAAAGAGAAACTGAAGCGATGTGGTTCCTTGACAAAAAACCCACTTTCTTTCCCCACCATGGTTTTGCACCCCGCTCTTTCTTTCCTCTAAGATATATGACTTTATAATCTCGCAATTTTTGTACCTTTTTTTTCTTGTATATTAGCCATTTTAATCTCCGAGAATATCCAGTTTTTCTAATAAATGAATGACTCTAATCTTGGATATTTAGATTTGTACCCCCTCCCCCAGCTCCTGTATTGTATCCTACAATGACCCTTATAAGCCGTCGTACATTACTGCTTTGCATTGGGAAGATATACATTTATTATTGTGTGTGTGTTGTGTGTGCATGATCAATTGTGCGCCTGCAACACACTGAGTGAGGATGGTTAGCTGAGCAGCGGCAAGCTGTGTCAGCCCTAATCTGTCTCTTGACAGTCCGGCGTTATTTCGCAGCAGAATACTCATATTGATCGGAGCGCTTATTACACAAAAAAAATCAAAGTCAACGACACTGCACCTGAGTTCACAACTTGCCCTTCACAACACTGTGTGTGTGTGTGTGTGTGTGTGTGTGTGTGTGTGTGTGTGTGTGTGTGTGGGTGGAGAAAGGTGGAGGGGTTGCAGTTGTGCAGCAAGGGAGCAGAGAGTCAGAAAGGGTTCTGCATTGTTGATCCAGTATGACATTGATAGACAGCAGCTGAAGGAAAGCTGATAGCCATGTTTGGCATGCTGGTTTTTAAAGGAGGGACGCGACTGCCGATCCAAAGTTGACCGAGCATGAATTCAGCAGGCGATCACCCCAAAGCGGTTGGGCTGAACAGAGGTGTGAGGGAGGAAACTTTCACATATGACTTGCTTGACTTTCCATCTTTTTCACCATTATTATTCTCCCCTTGAAATGCTTGTTTCTGCCAGAGTTCCTGTGCCTACTGCTCTTTGTTGAACACTGTGATACATGTCTGTTTCCTCTTCCTGCTCCACCTCTGTCAGGGTGGACAAGTTTTGGACAAATGTCAAAACTTCCCTGCTGAAAAAAATGGTTGCATGAGTTGTCCATATTAAGTGAAAATATCTCATGTGGTCGTCTAATCAGTAGTTTTGTTGGACTGTTATGATTTTAATGCTAGACCTTAGTGCAGTGTGTGTGTGTGTGTTATACTATAGTATATACTGTGTGGGTATTTAAACAGATATATAATATAACTTGAATGAACAAAATGACTGTAACAGGTACATAACCTGATGCTTTTATGCTCACTTAGTGCAAAAATATTTAGCTTTTGCTCAAAAGTTTCCTTGACATGAACAATTCTCTTGAGTTTCTGAATTCTGCACAGCCCGAGAACCTTCACCTTGTTTCTGGGAGTATTTAGCATCGTGTCAAATCCTTACAAAAACAATACCAAAAGCAGTTAGCTATCAGCTACAGTAGGCCTCTGGTTAGCCTCACTTTTCAGAGTGGGGGCCTGCAGCAGCTCCTGTTTTTTCCAAGCAAAACAGTGTTAAGGCCGGCTAAAACCCACTAAAAGCCTCTAACAAATTCATCTTGAATGAGGACTGAAGGCCAGCAAATGGACGGTCAAAGAGTCCAACTGCCTGCCTTTACTAACCTCTGCACACACTAAACAGCTAAAGTGTGTCTCATATACTGTATGTGGTCAGTTAGCAACTATTTAAACAGGGCTGCACCGTGGTGTATTAAAGATGACGCTGCCGAACACAGCTGCTGTTTCAGAGAGACGAGGTGGTGGCAGGCGGGGGCCTGATGAGTTCAGATCAGACATGTTGTTCAGACAGCATATGTCATTTAAATAACTTAAATATGTAAGTTTAAACAACTAGTATTTCTGCTCCTGACTAGTGAGGTTAGCAACAGTTAATCGACGAGTCGACACATTCACTAATCTGGTGTTTTGGTGTTTATCTTTGATCAGAAGCACCTTACAGAATCATTGCTCATTTCCCCACCATAAATCAAAGCTCTAACCTCAGTACTGTTCGTGTTACTTTCTGTACACTGCACACATAACCTGAACACTGCACCAAGGCTGTTGTTTTTCTGTCTGTGGACTTCATCTTTAGGTTACATACCACAGTGTGACCACAGTGCTGCTTGATGCTGGCACGAGGCTGGTCTTTGCTGGTGCTCCTCGCTATGTTTCTCCTCAATCTTTAAGGTTTATTTCTGTTAGTGTGTGGTAGTCTCAGTTCCTCCTCTTGTTATTAAGATAACCCGGTTTCCTCCACAGGAGAAGCTAACTATTTGACTTCCAGGGCCATGGTGACTGGCCCCTCTTGTCTTTCTGTCAGTACGCTGACATTTAGGAAAGATGGAACAATTCACATGTAATCGAATGCTACTTTGTACCATTGTCAGATAACATTGCCTGCCATGCTGCTGTGATCACAGGGGACGTTTTATGAAGGCAAGCCAGTGGGCAGATTGATGATGGTGAACCAGACAGCGATGTCTGCAGAGAAATATAAAGTAAAGGAACGGCATAAAACGAGAGACGGCCACCGCGCCTTGCTAAGTGAGTTGTTTTTCCTGACATTTGCTGAGCCTTGAGTTGTTGAAGACTTATTAATTCAAGAATAAGCGTCCCCAAAGGCTGTAATTAATGCTAGACTTATTAGACTTGATGGAGCCCATGAGGTCTGGATCTCATCGTGGTGTCCACGCTCCTGGTGGTGTTACTTACCCATCTGTCGCTTTACATAAATTGAGAAAGGGTACAAAATGTGTGTGTGTGTGTGTGTGTGTGTGTCTGTGTCTGTTCATGCTTCATAATGACATTTTTCAAGACACCGTAAGCCTTCAAATAACCCGTCAATCTCGTTGCGTCACTTGACATTCGACATGACTCTGTTAAGTTGTTATTGACACCATGGCCAGCACTGAGGGGATATCAATGGTAACGTATAGACGAGTGGTGTGTATGCGCTCTCTAATGAGTCTGTCAAAACCCAAGTCTCGGGAGAGTGGACGTCTTCCATTCTGCCTTAAAGACACTGTCAATGCTGAAGAGTGAGGGGTGATTCAATGACCTCCTTTCTCGTTAACTCTTTCAGACTAGAACAGCTTGAGCCGGGCCATTTACAATTTAGTTAAAACGTCCCCCTGAGCACCGTCACCCTACCTTGCCATACTAAACAGAGAAGTGCAGCGAGTGCATGTGTGAGTGTACACTGGTGAGAAACAGAGCCTGAGAAAAATAAGATATGGACCTCAATTCAAGCAGACTTCGTTCAGGCCAGCCTCACGCCTCACCAGTTTCACTTCAGTTTCACACCCCCAGGGGTTATTACCCCGCCGCGCCGCCCCGCTCCACTCCAACAATGCAACGTGATGTCACAGATGTAGAGCCAGCGACAACACATGTAAACGCTGTTTGTGCTGCAGACTGGTGATGATGTGACTTTACCCACTGAATAACTCAAGAGATCTTAGTGAACAGTAATACCTTGCAGCTTCACATTGTGCATCATTGGATGTACCGTCTCCATGGTTGATGCAGAAATGTAGCTGCAAATATAGTCCGAACATTCCTGTGTTCAAATGCGCACATGGTTTACAAGCAAATGTGAGTTAACATGGACACTGAATCAAGTCTAACGACATAGGAGGGGGTTACAATCTGTGTACCCCAACCAGCGTAGCTAGCTGTGCTATAGCTATGCTATAGCTATGCTAGCTGTGCGAGGCTTCACTCCTCAGTCTGCTGGACTGACGAGTGTAAGAGTAACACGCTGGTAACAGCAAAGTGGCAGACCTGCTTGTAATGCTTGTGGAAAGGTGGCTTTCCTGAGCCACACCTTTCTTTTTCTCATTTGTTCTCAGCAACACTCTACTCCACACTGACACAGTCCTGGGGATGCTTAAAACAGTGCTTGTAGCATTGTCCAATGAAAAACCAAAAACCTTTCAGTCATTGGGTGTGTGTGTGTGTGTGTGTGTGTGTGTGTGTGTGTGTGTGTGTGTGTGTGTGTGTGTGTGTGTGTGTGTGTGTGTGTGTGTGTGTGTGTGTGTGTGTGTGTGTGTGTGTGTGTGTGTGTGTGTGTGTGTGTGTGTGTGTGTGTGTGGCGTGTGTGGCGTGTGTTGTACTTACCTTCCGAAACAAAAAACAAATCGACTTCTCTCTCAGGCTCTCTATTTTCGTTCCTCGCACAGCTACATTCGTCACTTTTTGTATGTACAACTAAGTGCAACACCATGAATGCCGGTAAATCTTTAAACGTACTTCAGTGCAGATGCGGACAATTGCGGACTTGCATGTGGACAGCGGAGGTGCAGGAGCTTCTATGTGGGTCATTGTACGCAGACACGCATGAATTAACTTGACACTGCCCTGCACAACTACGAAATGATCTGCTGGCCATGGAGTGCCTGGCACAAGGGCGCCGCGGTGCTGGCAATAATGGAGGGGCAACTGCTTTACACCACTGCTGCTTCCAATTTGATAAACATCGGCCATCTGGCTTCTTGCATGTGAAAGTCTTGAAAGACTGCCAATTTCTCTTAATGTTTATAAGCGGTGCGGTGCTATTAATTTTCTTGATTTTGCAGAGTTGTCAAACTGAAGAAAGCCAAAATGCATCAACGTCAACGTGGCTGACATTATGGCAGGTTAACCGAGGTACAAAGCAGATATATGTGCTCTCTACTGCATTGCTTTTATCCCATACAGTCTGGTCTGTGTGCACTTCTTTTTAATGTGACATCCTGCAGCCGCTTTCTGAGCCTCTCCCACTAAGTTCAGGCCAAATGACCTTTCCAAAAAGAGTTTAATCCAACTTCCAGATCCTCCGACCTACTGTACGAGAATCGTCCTTCTTTTCCCAGCTCCTTGCTTCCTGATTTGGAGATGGAGTCTGCGTGGGGGAGTCTCTGTTTCACTTTTAAACCCAGCTAAATTAGGAGTCAGACTGGTTGTGGGCGGGGGGGATGTGGTTGTGGTGGGTTGTGCTGCTGCCAAAGGGTGTGTCAGGGCAATTTATTAGCTTGCTTTGCATGCGTGTGTGTGCGAGAGTGTGTGTTCCCAGCCCTTGGCAGCTTAGCAAACTCAATGGCTGAGGCACAGCTGTATCACTATTCTAATATGGAGTCATTATGGCCATCCACAGTGTGCCTCCAGTTAATTCGCAAATTTGTCCATAACAGACCAACTTTTTTTTTAAAAACTTGGATGACAATCTTGTGGTCCATGGCTTTTTTTTTTTAGGTTACTTTAACCTGAAGCGATGGTGTCATTTCACTCCTCTTCCTGGTGCGCGTGTACCGCTCCGACTATGCAATGCATGCACAGCAGGTAACAGGTGTTCAACGTAAAAACGTAGATTGGTCCCTCTGGGAGGGGAAGTTTGAGTGTGTGCTGCAATGATGCCAGTGCTGTAGCTTCCTGTGTATGCGTGTGAATACTTGGTTGTGTGTAATTACATGTTAATGACCCCCCTCCTGTAATCAGCTGTGTGTCGAGGAGAATAGCAGCCGTCTGATCAAGGCTCAAACAACGGAGGTACATAGTGATAAGGTTTACATACTGCCGACACCTGCTCCGCTCCCAACTCCCTTCAGCTTTCTTTAGAGGCCCAAACAGATGCTAGGGGACACTTAGCCTGCAAAATGAAATCTGCAAGACATGTTCATTGTGTTTGGGGAGCAAAAAAAAACCCAAAACAAAAAAGTACAAATGGCGTCGCTATCAGTGTCTGTCAGCACCTGCAGGTCTTGCTCAAGCTGGAAACATTTTAATTGACCAAGCAAAAAAAGCCACGGGGACACGGGAGTGCCTGTGCAACTATCCCCACCTTTTTCTGAACCAACGGCTGGTTTCAAAGCCCCATCAGCAATCCTTTGCTGTAATGAGGGAGTTTTTTGGGAAATTGGGATGTGGTGTCAGTTTACCGTCTCTGAGCCGTGGGTCCTGCTGTCCAAAATGTGGAATAGCGGGAGAGAGATGCTGTCAAAACACGATAGGCGCAGACATCAGCACAAAGTTAGAGAGAGGGAGTCCAAGTCGCCGTGCCTAGACATGCAGTTCTTTTGAGCGCCACACAAATGAAGTCTCTAGACTATTATGAAGCAAAAGAAAACACACACACACACACTTCTTTGGGCCAGGAACAATAGCGACACAAGCTATTTTTCTCCAGCTCGTTGATTAAGTTTTACAGCAAAAGGATCACAACACAACACCGACAGTGGAACCAAAGCCGCTTGTTTGTCATTTATTTTTAAAGTAATAATTGCTCACCTAGGAACAGTGAAGGTGATGCATATTTATGCCTCTTTTGGAAATGTAAACCATATCAATTTTCACCTTTAGAGAGCAACTGCCCTTGATGATAACAGAATAATTTAAATGTATTTTCTCTCCATTTCCTTTGTTTTCCCCCAACACAATGTTAACCAGCTCCCGTTCTGCCCTATCGGTGAGACGGCTCCACGTAATAACGAGGTGAGAGGGCCATGTGTGTGTTTGTGTTTATTAGGTCTGTGTTTGTGTCCGTACTGTGACCACCAGCCACTGACGGGGCTCATGTTGCCCCCGACGGTAACAATAATCATGGGATTTGATTGCCAGTTCCCTCACCCTCCATAATTGATGAGTCCAATATTGACTCTGTTACCTGTGTGTTGTAAACATTCATTATGAGGTTCCCTGCCAGATAGGTGAGAAGGAGAGGAGAAGGGACCAGTCCAGCCTGCAGGGACCAGCTGTCAGTTTGACTAATGACAGAAATGAATAAAATCTCATAATTACTTTAGAAAAAAGTCTCCACCTTATCTCAGGCAAATATGCATTTTAAAATTTTTTGGCGGGTTTATTAAATTCTACCCCCGCCACCTCCGCCACCCAGCCCCCACCATAATACATTACAGACAGCGGCAAGTTCTCACATTTCAAATTTAATTTACTACTCGCCATACACACACAGGCTCCGTAATCAGATTGGGACATTATTGTGTTTCTATTGACATTAGCATTGTTATTATTTTGTACTGTGTAAATATCAGTAACCGGAGCACGCCTGCTTGCATTGCCAGGAAGGGATTATTTTATGTATTTATTTTGTTCTAATGCTCTCAAAAAAATATCCTTTCAAGATGATATCTGACGCATTCCATTATCAGGAGACGCTGTCTCTGGACGCTGTGATGCAGTTTCATTTAATGTAGAGCTGCACATCACCAAATTAAATCAGCCACCTAGAGTTTTCATGTCTAATTAATCGTGACACCCCAAACAGGTGACACAGCAACTATAGGGACCGACTGCGAGTTCCAGGGATATAAATGAGACGCACCATATTGGCTTATAGACAGAAAGCCACCACAGGTCAGCCCATGCTTTTAGAGCTTCTTCTTGTGGATGCTGTGCGTCTGTAATTGGATAAGTCTCCAATAATGCGTATGTGTTTTTAAGTTGGTGCACTGCGAACCACCATGCACTAAGACTCAGGAGCAGGCAGCAGCGTAGTGAAGTGCAAAGCTCTCAGCCAAATCAGGTATTCAAGATAGAGGGATAGATTAATGGTGGTAGGGATGGAGGGAGGGAGAGACAGAGCAGTGATATACAGTGTGCTCTACTTAGACAAGTCGACTCCTCTGTGCCATTAGGCCCAACAGTGTGGCAGACTACGGGAGAGCCAAAGTGTAGAAGACTGCTATCGAATAAACAGGATCACCGTCCTGAGTGTCCATCTCACGCAGACGCTACTTTAGCGTGTGAATGTGACACACCCGCCGGCAGCATTATGGGCAGAGCAACTGACATCTAATGAAGAACGAGATAGTCCACACGGGGGGGGGGGGGGGGGGGGACAAACGCAGGGCGTTCGGTCAGGTGGCTGCTGTTCATGTCATGTGAGTCCTTAGTCACTTGCTAGTGTTAGTTGTTACAGTCGAGTTAACCTCAACCACGCTCCTTTTAAACCCAACTACCTGTGAACACAGATGTCTATTTTGATAAAATCTGACGCTAAAGCGTTACGTGGAGCGTCGTACATTCGGAGCTCAGCAGCACTGACGAAACGTTTGACGCATTGCTGAGAGAATGTGTTGGTTTGCACACATGACTCGAGTTAATTTGTACCGTCTCGTGTTCTCTGTGGCTCTTTCCAACACACATGCAACTCAGACAGAACTCTCCTCAACCTGATTCCATTTGAGTGGATATGCTCTAATGTATTTTTTGGGCCGAGTGGAATCCCACATAGGACCGTGTAATACGGCATATTTGTGTCCTATGGAGGCAGACGGCTGATCGTGTCCATTTGTCATGCTGTCAAGTTAATTACCAGATTGAAAAGGAGAATGAGATTACCCCCTACCCTTCCAACGGACACTCACACCTCCACACACACACACACACACACACACACACACACACACACACACACACACACACACACACACACACACAGTGTGCCATTGTTACAACTTACTGGAGTAAAACGAACAACATCGGAAGTTAAGGGAAGACATTGCACTCGGCCAGGCTAGTGTTTTCAGCTGTGAGTGTGCGTCTGTCTGTGTGTAGGCGTATTGCAGTGAATGACTCAGCAGGTTACCTTTACATATTTTACTTTACTTCCATCACAGGGAAAGAAGAAATCCTGTGGCTCTTTTGAAGATCTTGTTAAAGTGTTCTTTGGCTATATTCCTGCTCTCCTGCCCACTGAGAAACTAGTGCTTTAAGTAAAAAGTCATTCTTATGTACCTCAACTCTGATCTGTGCGAGAAGTTTGTGTCTGTACTTGTGTAATCAAAGTGGACACTTTGAAAAAGCAGACAGATCATTAGCGCATAATGAGCTGAAGTACTTTGGGCAGTGAGGAGGATTTCCTCAATAAGTGATGGCTTAAGGAGATGGATGCAAGAGGGTGGAAATCAGATTCTCTCAGCTGCAGACAAGCTTTCTTCTCCCCAGGTGAGTCCTCTGTCTCTGTGCATGTTTGAAGTAAAGTACAGCTCAACTACGCTGGCTAAGAGAATTAATAAAGCCTTTTGGCACCCCGACAGTCATGTCTCCAGGTCTTGATAGTTGTCTTTTGCAGCAGATTGCTCCTATTATGAGGATGCATGCTGAAGATCTATAGATGACATGTTCACCAGGCTCCAGACATGTGAGAGCAGCCCCGACAATAACTTCAGGATGAAAAACACTGACAAAACACAAGTATCATAGAGAAGGAAGCTTTGATTTGCCTCAAGTGATAATGAATGAATTACGACTCAAGACAGAAGCGGACTACAACCCGAGACCCTTGGTAGCAAAGACAAAGAGTACAAGGATATGAAACAAGTGATGAAGGGAGGTGATTCACTGGTGTGCATGGGTGGAGCGTACGTATTCATTAAAACCTTGATTAGATGCCAACTCACCCTCTTTGTGTACCTGTTTCAGAGCAGACCCAATATCCTCCGCTGATCATGTAACTATGCAGCTCTATAAATATCTTTCCTCCCACAGGGTTTTAAAAAGTCATGGACCGCTTAGTTGAGACGCGATGAGGCTCGGTGACGGCACCCAGCTGGCCAAAGATCTGCCAGCGTGGCCTTGGTGACATCACAGCAAGTGGCGCGTGACAAACCGCCAGCGCGGCAGTCGAGACCCACGAAATAATCTCCGACAGATGAGGACGAGGGCCACGTTGGCTCGCACTACCACCCGATGCCCTTTTACCCCATCCTCTGCCATCACGAGAGGCAGGCTGCGCGTTGGGAGAGGTGTCGAATGCACAGCGTGTATCGCCAAAAGAGAAGTTGCTTCCTGTCAGGTGATGACAAGTAAGTGGCAGGGGAGGAGAAATTAATCCAATCACCCTGTTTTTTTCACCACTACTTTCTCATGCTGTCAATTAGTCTCAATCAATCCTGTCGCTTCTGTTTCCAGTTCTTATAACAACTCCAGTCTGTCTTCCCAGCCGTCAACGCATAATAAATACGCTGTACAATATATGTTATCTCAACACTTCTGTCAACTGTTGGCAGCAGCGGCCCTCCGTAATTGTCTTTCTACGCCAGACAAAATTAGCGCTGCTTCACTTGATCACGACCGGAGGGAATACGAAACAAGTTGGTTTGTCAGGACATGTTGCTCCCCTCTAGCCTCTCTGAAACTCAATCTCAATCCTCTGATCGTAGATGTGAGATAGAACTGGTAGAAAGTGACCAAGGAAGTCATCTCCTCAAATGAGAAGACGTGATTGGCCTCCAACGATTTTCCTCTGGGCTGTATTTGACTTAAGTGCAAGGTGAGGCAGTGCTTATCGGTGGAGTGAGTCTGCTCCGATGTATTATTAACAGGTGATGGCATGCAGGGGTTGTTTGGCTAAAAAAGGACTTAAGTGATGTGGGAGCGACGGTGTCAATCTTAGCCTTCCTCTGAGAGTCAATTAGGTGATAAACAGGACTCCGTGTCTTTGGCAGTGGGGAGAAGGCTGATAGGCTGTCCCATCCATGTCCTGGGGCAAGGTAAACTGACAGTGTAGCTCTGCCGCCAGGGATGGAGGCAGAGAGAGCAATCTGTGACTGGAGAGAGAAGGCTTTGTCTGTTTATGTACATGCATTATATGCTGGCTATTTACTGACTGTGTGTGTGTGTGTGTGTGTGTGTGTGTGTGTGTGTGTGTGTGTGTGTGTGTGTGTGTGTGTGTGTGTGTGTGTTTTTCTGCTCAGCAATGATATATTCTCGAAGAAAACTAAGTTTGGACGGTAACACTGCTGATGGTTAATGATGATGATGATGGTAGTGACGATCACTGGGCGATGATGGTTGAGAATATGAGACACAATATCGATACAGGAATATATTGATACACTGGCGCCAAATATTTTCATTAAATTACGCAGGAGCTCCAAACGGTGTTGGAGCGGCTGAAGAGAAACTAGCTTGCTACGCTTCAGCGCGGCGGTCGAGTGGCTGCTCCGAGCCTCGAGCCTTGTGGGTCGAGGTGAGTCCGACTCTACGTCCCATAACGGTCCTCTGACTTTCACCCCGGTTTGTTCCATCGTTGTCTTTCTGCTCTTTGAACAGATAGTGAGAGTCACTCTCAAACCATTTGACTTCTAGCACGTATATAATAATCTAGCCCGTCGTGTATTTATTAATGCCAATCGTTGGTCTTTAAGCGGGCGATAAGAGGGGAGCTCTCGATGTACTAACATCGGCTGAGTTAAACATTTTAACTCCACAACTGTTGTGCTTTCTGGCAGCTCGACCTTTAGCCGGTTTATGGCTTTTTTCCGTTAGAATGACGGCACACGTGGACGTGGACAAGTTGCAGTTTATATATATATATATTATATATATCAGTGTACATTCTGTGAAACTGACACCAGAATGCAATGAATGCAATGGAAACGTAATTCCTGCTTTTGCCCTTTTTAGTGCTAATTTTCCTTCTTCGGTTACACAGATATTGTGATTAAAGATGATTTTCTAGCAACATATCGCGTAATACAGATGTGTCATGGCCATCGTATTGTGATAGTATTGTGAGTTACTTCAGGAACCCCCCCCCCCCCCCCCCCCCGTAATATTGATAAGTCACTGTTCTATCTAAACACATTCGTATTTGCGGTTCAGTATAAAAAGTGTTCATACACGTTTATTCTGTATGCATGTGTGAACATATGTATGCAAATGTAGAAGATGCATTACTCCCATTACATCCTGTATGCAATATGTATTTACATATATATATAACATTAACTTTGTGTGTGAAACAGTAAACAGCTTTTTTTCTAGTTTATATGTAGTTTTATACCGATGTAGCTTTAGCCAACACGGTGAAGCTACAATGTGACTTGGTTGAGGGGATTATGACATGCTCATGTGTATATATATATATATATATATATATATATATATGTATGTATATATATATATATATATATTTATATTTATATTTATATGACATGTATATATATATATGTATATATGTATATATATGTGTGTGTATATATATATATATATATATATATATATATATGACATGTATATAGAGATTCAGGTTGTACACCAACAGAGTAAGTGTTTAAGTGTCAATATAATTGGATGATATTCTAATATCTTCTTGCTCCATGTCATTTAATTCACGCTCAATACTAAACTGAAATAAACAGGCTCAACAGATTAATTGTAATGAGTGGTTAGCCATTATTACCCTCATTATTTTCCAATTAGCAAACTGTACACCACATCAGCACAGCACAGAAAGATCAACTACTGTGCCATACCATAAACACATCTCCTTTCTTATCTGTAAATAACAAGAAACTCCACAGCAGGCACTAAAAGACTTCAAAAAGGATAGATCATTGTGAGTGCACTGCACGTGGAACAGTTCCAGTGAGCTGGGATAAAATGCATTCCAGATAACGAAGGCTACGGTAGCCCACTCAAGGCTAGGAATACTAATACAAATAACAGAATACCTGAATTAGTAGCATTAATCCTGCAGCGTGATGAAACCAAATATAAATATCAGGAAACTGACCTTGCATGTTTGTATCTTTTGTAATGCTACAGGCCGGCTCGTCAACAGATAAAGTTAAAGGATAGAAGCAAACATCTCGTCACAAGGAGGCGATAAAAACGATGCCATGGATGTCAAATAATATAAAATAAAAACAATTGAAGAATTTGAAGAAATGCTAATACTAAGCTGCAAAAGCTGGGAATTATAGAACATACTATTTCTCTTTGTTATGTTTAATGCATCGTTCTAATATAAATACTTTAGATATCTGTGTGTGTGCTGAGCATTAATATTAATCATTTCTTTTAATTCAGGAGTAAAAACAACTAGCATATTGTTTTAGTCTTCACAAACCAACTAGTGTTGTGTGTTGATGAGCTGGATTGTAAGTACAGTAAGAGCGCCACCCGTCTCTGCTCGGTGCTACTGCAGCCTCCATTCGGATCAACACGCTCTCCACAGCAGCCATTTTCCGTTGAACCACGTCTTCGTGGTGTTTGACCTATTTTTCTGCCATCTTGCCTTCGACTTGTAAAAGGAAAAAAAAATCCCCACAAACGGTGTATTTCAGTCAGCTCAGTTATTTGGGGGCAAAAAAGAGCCGTCTCCGGGCGCACATGTAGCGTGAAATGCAAGTGGCGGACGAGTGACACCGTCAGCTCGTTTTCTCCACCTTGTCTGTTGGTCGCGGAGCGTAAGAGCCGGTTGGTAGACAGGTGGGGGCTGTGGGGTCATTGTGTGTGTATCAAGAGATGCGCTGAGTGAATAACCTTCCCCGGTAACAGCTGTCAGGTCCAGCAGAGCAGAGGACAGCAGAGTAGGCCCAACCCAGACACGAGACTGATGGGGGGGGGGGCTGGCAGAGGAGGTGGGCGTGGGCTGGAGCCTCCAATGCCGGGCTCAAGGGTTTCTGATGGGTGGCCACACCGAGCCTCTTGACGGGGGTCTCGGCACCCGGGCGGCTTATTGTTTAACACGTTGCTCATCTCTTTTATTCCCCCCAATGCAGATTCCATGCACAGCAGTGCAGAGCACACAGGCCCAACGGCGGCCCGGGACGCCGCCATTGTCTAGGTGTCAGTCGCCAACGCAGCGTCTCAGCATGGTTCACCACTGGGCATGACAGGGGATGCAGACCCCATGAAGGGGGATTAGCACCCCACCTATTGTCCGAGGGCACGGTGGTGCTGGATTTGGCTGCATGGCTATTCAACGACTGTATTTCTATTCTTTGGCGCTGACAGGGACGCTCAGCGGCCCCGCTTTTGTTCCGCCGCAGTATCAGAATGTGTTGGTGTCATGCCCCCGGCCGAGGCCCTTATTATCTGGGTTGACATGAAGAGGAAAGGTGCGATGGTGGATTTTGTTATTGCTGTGTGCTGCCTGACCTGCAGGTTAGGGTGTTTTTAATGGGTTAGGTAGAAGCTTGCTTCTCATGTATAATTTACTGTTGATTCTGTTCACGCTGAGAGGAGAGCATGTTGACCGAGACTTAACCTGCGACCGTGTGCTCGGATCTGATGTGATGAATACAAAATTAAGGGATTTTTTTTTGGGGTTGTTGGTTTTGTTTTATGTGCTCTTTTGCCACACAAATCAAATCTTATTCATTTTGTTTCACCTGGAGTGCTTTTAATAAATCCCATAATTTCCAACTGTGCATTACTGTATAGTTGTGTAAATTGCGTATTTTAATTGTCAGTGGAAAAATATGACCTCATGTGACATAAAAAAAAGAAAATAGTAATAATTTCTGTATCTATAAAATGATACAAAGATCATTACAGTAAACACAATACATTTTAAAACAGATTATTATAAATTAACTGTATATCGGTCTGAAAAATGTCCCACATTTAATAGATTATTAATTATTATTATTATAGAGATTGACTGCAGTAATCGCAGTAATAGATGTTTAGTGTACCTCACTGTGTAAAACATTTAATAGATATTTAATAGATATTTAATAGATATTAATGTGAGATTGACTGCAGTAATAGATGTTTAGTATACCTCACTGTGTACAGGTTTTAATAGATATTAATCTGAGATTGACTGCAGTAATAGATGTTTAGTATACCTCACTGTGTACAGGTTTTAATAGATATTTAATAGATATTTAATAGATATTAATCTGAGATTGACTGCAGTAATAGATGTTTAGAATACCTCACTGTACAGGTTTTAATAGATATTTAATAGATATTAATCTGAGATTGACTGCAGTAATAGATGTTTAGAATACCTCACTGTACAGGTTTTAATAGATATTTAATAGATATTAATCTGAGATTGACTGCAGTAATAGATGTTTAGAATACCTCACTGTACAGGTTTTAATAGATATTTAATAGATATTAATCTGAGATTGACTGCAGTAATAGATGTTTAGAATACCTCACTGTACAGGTTTTAATAGATATTTAATAGATATTAATCTGAGATTGACTGCAGTAATAGATGTTTAGAATACCTCACTGTACAGGTTTTAATAGATATTTAATAGATATTAATCTGAGATTGACTGCAGTAATAGATGTTTAGAATACCTCACTGTACAGGTTTGTAGAGGCCACGGTCCTGGTTTCTATGTTGAGAGAGAGTTTGTGCGGTAAAGCACTGGACAGTAGTGATGGATGCTCTTTGGTCTCATAGAATAGAGAAGCAATGGAATATTTTTTTTTTTACTTTTTAGATTGAGGCAGCAGCTCAAGCAGATACAGGTTCACAGTAAATGTGTTTTGTTCCTGCTGTGCTGCTGAAAAAAGCTTTTTCAACCTCAGAATTTCTTAAACTTTTGTCATTCGGGGCGACTCTCACGCAAACATGCCTCAGAAGATAAACCATATATAGGCTGAAGTCTTCCTTAGCTCTTGAATCATTATTTTAGACAATAAACAATGAGTCATTTGGAAAATGTCCCCCTGCCCAGATATAGAAAGAAACAGATGATGTGATCGTTGTGTGAGCAGTGCCAAGGCATGCCCCGATGTTGATGATACCGTAAACACTCCTTTGTGACTTCATCCGGACTGAAAGCTGAATTGCAGACATATGCTTCACTGTACACTATCCTGTTCTGAATTTGAGGCCGCCCCCCTCCCCCCCCCCCCCCCAGCTCTGTTTATCAAAAGACTTTTCCACATACCTTTCCAGGAGATGTTGAAATAAAGAGACGAGAAAATCCTGTGAAGCATAGCTCACCGGTGCTTTGCCAAGTATCAACCTCCAGACAAAAGAAGCCCCACAGCTCAGAAGTACCACGAGTCCTGAGATTGATATTTCTATGACCAGCTATTACAAACACTGTTGCCTTACTTTGCTTCTCATTGATGGGCTTTAAGAGGTAACACTCAGAGAGGAGTGTGTAGAGGATGCCATCTTTGTTTGTGTGTTTCCTCTTGTCTTGGTGTTAATGTCACTGGAAGGTGAGCAACTGGGTCACGGGTAGCTCAGAGGTTGTGGAGGTTTTACTGGCCTTGATCCCTGTCAGGCAGCCATAATGAGGAGGTTCCGCTTTCCCCATCAGCTGGGAGTAATGGCCGCCATAAAGGCCTTGATTGCAGCTGCTGCCGAACACTCCTCCACATGGCAGCGTGACTCTTGAACTCCTTCAATCATCTGTTGGCCTCATATTCAACCTGCCATCCTCTGCACCATGTTGTCAATGTATGTCACTCCTTAAACACGGCAAGTGAAACTATAATGTAAAGAGCACTTCTAAAAACAATATATATCTCTCTCTCCTACCATGACGCAGTAATGGTTTTCTGAGCTGTCACATGAAGTGCTTATGTTATTTCAACTGGAGAATGTAACATGTTCTACTAATCATACACCACATTACTTTGTAATTGTTCGTTGCTTGTGAAATAATTATTTTGGCAACTACATTCAATTCAGTACAGACAGAAATGTGCTGAAGTGCAGAAATCACACAGAAGGCGAGACGGATATAAGGTTTGTGCCTGAATCTGTACAGCCAACCAGCTGATCTGTCTCTAAACCGGCTGAACCCCCCCCCCCACTACTCTGCACTACGTTTACCTGTTAGACAGAACGTCATGTTGTCTTGTTAAAGCACCGGTCCATGACAGCAAGGTGGCTCCCCCTGTTGAAACAATGTCACTCCGTCTCAGGCTGAGCCGACAGAGATTCACCGAGTTAAGAATAATAACAATCATTTCTTTCACTTGTGTTATTTAGTCGCTGTGACAAAGCCTGTCTGTTATGTAGCCTACATAAGCTAGGGTATATAGATGTTACTAAATACATGAATTAAATTATAACCTTTAACAGGATATAATTATACAGAAAGGCAAAATAAATTCCAGCTTGCCTCGTATCTCTAAGAGGATAATACATGTGTGGTAAACGAGGCCAGGCAGGCGAAGACTTCTTCATCCTCATTCCGGCAGCCAACCGAGTGTGGGCGGCGACCAGACGGGGCAGAAATCTGGAAGAGGTGTTCCACGTTGTGTAGGTCGCCTCCAATTCACTGGATCACCATGTTCATTTACAATCAGACCCGTAATTAAGGGAAACCAACCCAGAAATTATCAATCAGTTAATTACTGGGATGCTGCAAAACAAACCCAGCTCCTGATTGGAGCCCACTGGCTGCCCTGACGAGATGCTGCCGTCATCCAAATGGAAGCAGGAACGTTTGTGAGTTGACCAACAAAAACAAATGACCAGTGTCCCTCTGGTAACACTGTGTATATACAGATCACATACTCAAGATATTTCTTCCATTGATATTTTGATTTGTAAAATATAATGTCCTAATAGATTCAGCTTAATTTGCCTTTTTTTAGCCTGTAAAAATAATAACAATAATTACAGTTTACAATGTTGTACCTGTGGCTTGGCGCCCCTCCAGGTTTAAAGTGGCACAATAAATATGTCACATAACATGTAACGGTAACCTGTACCCAGCTATTAACTCCCCAACGACGAGGACACAGAGAAGCAATTCAGCTGTGGGATGATGCATGTTTAGTGGTTTCCTTTTGCTTAAATTGTACAGTAGGAAAAAGCTTATGCTGTAAAAAGGCAAATAATCTTGAAGCTTGGTTGGAAAGACTTGGTATTTATTTCAATTTAGTGGTGGATAGACCGAAAGGGATGCAAAGATATACTGCACACACACACACACCCTTATAGTATAAGAGCTGTATGTCCCTTTCTTGTTATTTTTCCTCACACAGCACACACTCATTGACACGCTAATTATTTTAAAACCTGTTTTATTTACCCATTTAATTGCACACAATTGCATTAAATCCCAAAGCAAATTAGGTTGCTGTTTTATGCATTTTTCATTACATTTAGTGCAGTAAATATATATTCTACGTATCCAACACAGGCATTTCTAAAGACTCCTCACAGAAGCGTGCAGCAGGGCCCCAGCTGGAAGCTCTGTACACCACTGTGCTTATTGAGATTCACTTAACTTTGTTTCCCATATGGGAAGGAGAAGGACCTATAAATTGCTTGACTCGGGACCTCTATTTCCCATCAATACATTTCCTCTGCCCCTCTAGGCATCGGAGCATCAACATGCATAACAATCCCTGATAGTGTCAGCAGCCTGCAGCTCATCTCGCTAGTAAATGCCGGCCAGATAGAATTAAAGGGGAGGTCCTGTGTTTCTCTTGGCAAACACATTTTCATGATTTCTCTGTTAGAGCGATGTCATCACAGGAGACGGAAACCAAAAGGAGAGAAATGCAGCTTGGCGATCCAGCAGATGACAAGTCATCAGGGACTATATGTGAATACGATAAGGCCCCGTGCAATAATAGATCTTGTATAAAAGCCTCAACATATACGATGACACATGTCATTCCTGACAGAAGAAAAGAGGAATATTTCCTCACATTGGCTCTCGATTCCACATTGCTTTGGTTTGTCTTTCAGTCGTGTCCTATAACTGGTCATCCCCATGGTTTCTCTGAGCATAATGCAGATTGCACAGTGCCACAGATCCGAGCTCGTCTTGTATGAAGGGACCCCGTAGTCGGTGACCTCGAGATGTTGTCTGGGATGCAGCGGGGACGGGGTCCTCTGCTGGTGGCAGGCGGGGGGAAGATTGGAATGAGACTCAAGAGGCCAAAAACACAGAATCTGGGCCCAGGTTTTTTTTTTTTTGGCAGGCAGCAGGGTGTGAAATTTACAGAATTCCTTATATGTTGGTTGTGCAGCGAGCTCTGTGCCTCACGGTATTGTCAGACAGGAGCTCTGAGAGAAGAGTGCTGGATAGTGGGAGTGGAATAATTCAGATGGGATGTTTGGCCATCTTTTGTACAAAATACTACAATGCAGAAAAGATGTCAGAATTGGTAGGTGGCTTTTGATTTTTCTATATATGATAGGACTCCTTTAAGTATTTTGTTTCTTTTTAGTGTGTCGATTACTTCTGCACATCTGTTGGTGTAGCTAATAGTACAAAGGAACCTTTTGAAAGACGTTTAAAATCTGTGACGTCTCCAAAATTTTGAGTATCAAAAATCAAAGGCGAGCACAAAACAAAACCAAAGATGTTTTCCTTTTCTGCCTCCTTGTCACATCCCTACGCCACTTATATTCACATGGCAAGAGAGGTGGAAGTACTGCAGCATGCCTAATTTGCAGCAGGCCCCATGTTTTCTTAACAAATTGCAGTCACATATCATTTAGTTTCCCTGTATTATTGCAAAGAAAAACAATCTGAAAACCTCAAATGGGGACCACCGTACACTGATCTCATCCCAGGCTCCGGCTTCCCTCCCAGTTCATCTCACTAACGCTCTCTGCCTATGCCAGGATTTGCTGGAACAGATGCTTTCTTATTGTGACGGCCTGCTGCTTGCCTCAGTCAGTTGGGCAGCAGGTCACAAATGCTCTCACACACACACACACACACACACACACACACACACACACACACGCAGACCTACGCTGCGATGGCTGTGAAGCATGTGTGTTTAACTTACTGGTTGTTTAAGTAAGCTGAGAAGAATCCCCTCAGGTGATTAGTTCATTTGCAAGTCCCCGGCTGTGGAGGCCAGTACAGGCCCGCTGCCCCACTCGCTGCCTCCCTCTGTTCAGTCCTCACTCTGTCTCTGGCTCATTCTTTCGCTGCCGGCCTCGCTCGCTCCATCCTCCTTTCTTTTTATCTCCTCTGTTCTGCTGTTTGTTTGTGTTTCTCTGGACTTTGTGGGAGGAAAAGGAGACGGAGCGAGAGAGAGAGAGAGCATATCAAAAACACAACTCAGGGAGAGAAATGTTAAGCCAGCTCGAGTAATAGCGCCGGTCTTTGTCCTGCGCTCATTATTTTTGCTTTGATTACAATCTGGAGCAGCTCAAGTTACCCTAATTCGGCCGGCTGAGGCTGTGGCTGAAATTGTTCTGCGCTGAGTGATGGTTGGATTGAGGCTGCCAGGGGGTTCAGCGCTGGAATCGGATGTGGGAAAAAAGAAATCCGAGTAATAATAAAATAAATAGATACATAAAAATGCAAAACAAAGGCAATATCTGTGGTAATAATGTGACAAACGCGCAGCATCATAATAAATACAATCTCCGAGTGAATTCCGCACTCATCCAGCATGGAGGAGATTTAAAACGATGAGACCAACTGTGTAATTTCTTGAGGGACACTTTCATGCCAATGGGACGCCTTGTTTATGCCAGAACGAGAATGTTGAGAAATGGATTCAGCGCTGAGTGGAAGGAAGACCAGGCAGGCATGCTGGGATTCTCTGGCCAGTGACGGTAGTACCATGGGAGAGAAATGAGTGGCGAGGACGCCGCCTAAGGGCCAACCACCACTAGACACGAAGCACTGCAGAGGCCCGGTCCCCATGTAGCACTAATCTCAACCCCCTGCTCCTTCCATCTGTTCTCCATCAGTGGCCTTACAGTACCACTCCAGCGCTTCACCACTATCCACCCTCCATCCTCTCCTCCCACTATCGCTCTCTCTGTCTCTCTTCTGTGGCTGGACTCTCCCTCTCTTTTTTCAGACTTTTGTTCGTAGTACTTTATTGCATCCAGCGAGGGTATCGAGAGGTATCGACCGTTTCACTCCGAGTATCTGTGTTTTCAAGCTTTTTTTCCTCCTGCACCTAAACACTTATATTTAAAATAGTACATATTGATCCTGAATAACTCCATGCACTATCTCACATCCCACACAATGCTTCTCTATTAGCATCCCTTTAGCCTTCTGGTCACAGCACGTAATCTCCCAGAGACGGCACAAAGTGTCATCAGACAGATGTGAGTTTTCTAACTACGACGCCGCCGTCACTTGAATCACTAGTCTGGTTCACAGTTGCACTATAGCTATGCTGATTTCTGCGCTCCCTAATGATCTGATAAGAGTTACTAATTAAAAAAACGAAGAAGAAGGGGAAAAAAAACCAATATTACGAGCTGCCCTAACGCTTCTCTGGGCGGTGATGAGTGAGGGCAAAGTTATTATTCTTTTGAACTCCTGCGGTGTGGGGGAAAGACGGCAGACATTCAAAGCAGCATGACGTTTGGTGTTTGTTATTTCTTTTTTACTTTTTTTAATTCCTGGGCCAGAGATTTATGGCTTGATAAGTGCTTCAAACTTTTCTTTTTTTTCCAATGTGGATAATTTAAATACACCTCACGGGCAGAGAGAGTTTCTGTCTCTTCCTCTCTTCCTCCTGTTCTCTCTGTTCATCTGTTCTCTCAGCTGTGCTGCTCTTCTCCTTTCATTTTCTTATTAGGATTCACTGTCCCCCAATACATGTTAATCTTTGAAAAACAAATACATGCCACGACTAGTGTGTCGCTAATGCATGTAAGCTTCTGAGGCACGTTCATAAGCTGGTGTTCTCGTCGGGGGGGAAGAATGTCTCTCACCGCGTTATGTCTGCAGCGCACCGATGTTTTGAGCAGAGAGAACTGTAAATAAAACATGTTTGAGGCCAAGAAAATGACCCACATACATGGACGTTCTCTCCCGCTGTGCATTTAATCCATTTCACCCACTTGCCTCAGATTTTAACGACTCTCTCAGAAGTTTTGGTCTTTTCTATTTTATTTTTTTTTTTCCCAGAGCAAGTGTGAGAAGAAGTCACACTCGGATGTAGGTCAGAATGTTTTGAGAGAAAATATGTCAGATATATTTTCTATACTTTAACATCAGCAGCTTCCTCGTTCAGCCGTTACATCATTTGTTTCTATATTACAGTCGAGCGTGACTGCTCGACAGCCCGTCCGTATAATTAAAACGACCTTTAAGCAGTTTGCTGCTCGGATTCTAATATTTTTAGCCCGGTCATTATTCCCGATGCACAGATGTGGCGTGTCAGGGAGGGAACACGAGCCTGACAGCATCTCACTCCTATTGTTCATCTGGAAAAAAGATGTTGGGTATAGGTAGTCGGGTTGGTGATGGAGCTATTGCCCAATTTATTCATTCAAGTGTCAGTTATACAGACAAATATGTGTAGCGCCAATGTGGGGCTGACTTTTAGAGCGCTTACAGCCTGTCAACATGGTGGGAGCGCAGTCATTAATCACCATACAGTACATTTGATCAGAATACTGTTTCCTGTGATGGAAGGACAATGGAAGGCTGCGTTAGATCTTGTTCCGTTAATTGGGTTAGTGCAGCTAATGGCCATTTAGATGTTGGATAACATGGAGGCATTTTACTCCACAAATGCGGTGATGGAAGCAGAAGCTATCATGTATTCATTGTATTTAAATTATGCTCGAGATAAAAAAAAAAAAAGCATACTTTATTTTGTGAAGCTTACTTTGGACTTCTTTGTGTATTTTGGGAGATTCTACCGAACAGCGGTGGTTTGCTTGCCAGGTAATTATTTGTAAAGTGTTCTATGCCACAGCAGAAAAACACTCTGCTGGTATTTGTTGTGTTATTTATTTTATAATCCATGTGTGATACGTTTGCCATTTTCAAAGAAGATATGCAGATAAGTGTGTAGAGTGGCAATCAGGAATGCCATAAGTGGTTTATAATTTGAGCAAAATGTTACGTAAAATCACATCACTTCTACCCCTCACAGTGTCAGAGCATTGTCAAAGAAACGTTGATGGAAAAGAAGCAGCCTACTGTACGGGGACGTGGGAATTGAGAAGGGAATTAGAATTACAATACCTGCATGCCCAGCTGCCCAACTCAAATTGCTCGGCTATTATATGCTTCTCTATGCAATATCCTGCTCTGTGCAATGCACGCTAATAATGAAGCCGTCTCTGGCGTAAGGGTTTCCGTGAGCGGGTCATGAAAATTGGAACAGAGTGAATAAATGTGTGACTGTGCCGACCTAAATGGGCTGAGGGGTTTGCTATTCCCCAAACAAAGTCACCGCTCCTGTTTTTGTGGTGCCCATTGGAAATGACCGTCCGTTTGCCGTGAACACGTTGGCAGTTTGAAACTACTCGGAGCAACTCAAAAAGTAAAATCACACCAGTAATATCAGAGCGCATCCACACGGCTCTTTTAGTATTACTAAAAAAAAAGAAAGTGAGAAATAATAAAACCGAAACAAAGACTTGCTGCGTCCTTGGCTGACTGCAGCTCTGAGCTCTTTTGTTCGGCTGCCAGCTCAGTTTCTGGCTCCGTTATTTCCTCCCAAATAAGAAGAAATGTGGTTTGTCCCGACCGTGAGCGAGCGGCCGCTGAGATGAGGAAGAGGCCGACTGCTGCACACAGACTAACGTGACGGGCTGCATGACATCACTTAGCCAAAATGGATTGCCACTTGAAAACGGGACTGTTGTTCCCGGTGATAGCGAGGCTCTCACTGGAAGACAAATAATTGACTCTGAAACGTATTCAATGTATTTTCATTTTGTTTTAGGTCTGGCATCGTCGTCGTTGTCTGTGGGTGGCAAAGATTAGTTGGCAGCATTTGGTATCGTCTGCCTTGGATCTGTGTGGGGAAAAGTGAATTAAAGACAAGAATTAAAACTCCTTAATTAGAGCTGTTAACAGTATTCCAAGACGTCCTACAGTGTGTTTAATAACTTACGCTAAGCTGGATTTCCCAGGTATGATATTTAGCTGCTGAAGATTACCCCGTGTGCTCCCGCAGACTGAATTTAGAGAATTATAATGTTGAAAATGATAAACATTACACACCCTGGGGAGGCCAATAAAAAAATGTCTGATATGTCGACCAAAGTGTTGGAATTTAATTTCACATGCAGTCAAAACAAAGTCGGAGGTGTTTGCTGATTTGCAACAAATGAACAATAGTTCCCCTAAACCACAAGGAAGGAATGTTCCCACTGCCGAGACGTGCAGACAGCGGTGGTTTCATTTACTGAGGTAGATTTCTGTTGCCACCCGATTGAAATATCACGTTTGAAAATCTCATCAACGATGTGTCTTTGCTCCAACAACGTCCCGACTGTTTCATATAATCACAGAAGCAGCTGTCAACTGTTCATTAGAAACTACTTTCTTCTGGGTTTCTTAGCGGAGGAAATCATTGGCAATTGAAACCAAAGATAACTAAGTCTGGATACCTCTTGGGAAAGTAGGGAAATATGTTTTTCTTAGTTGTTTATTACATTTTTATTTTTTTCTGTTTTTGAAAAATATGAAGCAAATGCTAGAAAAATATACAAAGCAAGGTCATTCTGTGTGTGTGTGTGTGTGTGTGTGTGTGTGTGTGTGTGTGTGTGTGTGTGTGTGTGTGTGTGTGTGTGTGTGTGTGTGTGTGTGTGTGTGTGTGTGTGTGTGTGTGTGTGTGTGTGTGTGTGTGTGTGTGTGTGTGTGTGTGTGTGTGTGTGTGTGTGTGTGTGTGTGTGTGTGTGTGTGTGTGATCCTCACCTCCACTTCTTCTTAGGTGACCTGTGCACCACTCAGGCCCTGGGGGCTCAGGCGCACACATGGCCTGATCTGCTGCTCCTAAACACTTAGAATTTCACTCCAGCCATGCACTGCATAAACACATGCACACAGATACACACACATTCTCACAGTACCAGCACATCTGGTTTCCAGGATGACGCTCATGAATGCAGACCTTTTAGCTGCCGGTACAGGCTGCTGGTGTTAATGACGGGGGCATTCCTCGGCTCCCACCATGAAAACGGGGAGAGGATGCAAAACAGAGGCAGCCATGGTTTCTAAGGGGTAACCCGATCCATCCAGCAGCAGCTACGTGTGCATGTGTCTGTGAATAAAGGGCCGAAGGGGGTCGGCCAGCTAAAGGTCTTTGGGGTCAGAAGAGGCAGCCGCAGCAGCCCGGCGCGCATATGTACCAGGTCTGGCTTCCTCCCACAAGCGTAGAGAGGTCACAGCAATTTCCCTAAGTCAGGAGTGGGTCAAGGTCCCACTTCCCTTACGTATCAGTCACTGAAGGATGAGGAGGAGAGTGCAAGACACGGCCTTTGTAGAATTACCTCCCCTAATCCCCAGAGTGTCAGGACTGTGAGGAAAGTATGCTGTAGTTTGGCAGGGCGTGGGGTTATGTGAGGGGAAATGTGAACGCTACGAGGTTGTAGTTTTCAGCCTTCAACCTAAAATGTAAATATTCCATTCATAATTGGTGGGGAAGCTCCTCACAGGTGTCATTATCTTTCTGGTTATTGGCGCTGTCCCACGAGGTTGTTCTCTAACGTCAGCACCTCGCCTCACTCGGCAGCAATAAGTGAACAGGGAAAGTGAAAGTGAATACATTAAGGGTGGAAGTAAAACGTTGCCCCCAAAAAGAGCTCAATAATGATTTAAGTAGCTTGCGGTGGAAGAGATTATTTTACTGATCTTTTTACTTTTTTTTTTCCTTGACCCAAATACCAGGCTTCTCTCTGTCTCTTCTCTGCTAAGGGTACTTACTCCATATTCATAGCAGTGTGGTCATTTAGCAGCTTGCTTTGAATACATCCCCTTCACCCACCTGTGAGAAGTTATTGGGCCGGTGCTGCTCACCCAAAGCAGCCTTCGGCGCTGTGAGAGGCTTCATCTCTCAGACTCGGGACTAATACCATCAATACATTAAGGAGCTTGATCCCTGAGTTCCTCTGTCTCTTGACAAATTCTAAATGAATTTGGGAGCAGCTTCCTGCTTGGCACACACATCCGTAGATCACCGCAATGATTAACCGCCATGAACATCTAAAACCCTCCATCTCTTGGTAAATATGACTCCGTCTGTCATTAAACAGCCCCAAAAGGTCTGCTTAAGGGCACGGGAAACGGGCCAATATTGGCTCATCAAAACGGACTAATAATTTGTGGCCCTGCAGTGATGAGTACTACGAACTGAAAGAACGGTTGGTGCCGGTTTTTAATATCTTGAAATAGGAATGCTATGCGCCATTCATTGGCCCACGACAACTCAATCAATATTTGGGAACATGAAGCACTCTCAAGCGGATAGTAGTCGCTCATTTTTATGCAAGAAAAGTTATCCAAGGGCAGAACAGAAGAGTCCTGAAGTCTCCCATGATATTCCTTGATATTTATTTTTGATATTTTTCTGCTGCAGAGCGTTTCATGTTCTGGAGGCAACCTTAAGGTTGTATCCACACCATCCCATGTCATTACCAATAAAGAATGATGAACATGTGTCCATGGTAACGTGCTGCTGAGATGGAAACCCATCAGAGATCTGTCCAACTGTCAGAACTAATCTCAGTTCAAGCACTCAGCACAGCTTCAACAACACAAAGTCCTGATCCCTCAGAAGAGAGAAAAACAAATACAACGAGTGGAAAAAAGATTGTTCGGGAAAAATCTCATATCAAAAATCTCATTGAAATAAATGCAAAAAAAAAGAAAGTTGTGTAAAATAAATATAATTGAAGTGCCTCCCTCCTCCTCCCATCATCTGTGCTGCAATAACACATTTCAATGGATGCATGATTAACTTCACATCTGAAAACACGACCCGGCCACCCGGACGCGACTACAAACAGGCGGCCTGCGTGGCTCTCGAGCTGTTGATAACAAAAGCCATCACCCTGTGCACCGCTAAGCAGTTACCACATGATTTTATGAGCGCCATGCTCATTTACGAGTGCAATCAGTTGCAACCCAATGCCCCATAGGATGTCAGAGTTAGCGCCCCTCTTTGTCCTATGATGATGGACTGTCTGTTCAATGGCGTTATTGTAGCTCTAGTGGCCATCCAGGGAGTAATACATTGATAACAATATCAGCTCATAAAGACGGGCTGTTGGAGAAAAGGTCACTCCCTTTGTTGCCCGTACTGTATCTCTCGCTCTCCCCTCCCTCCGTCGCTCTCTTTCTGCCCGTGTCTCTCTATCTCGGGGTGACGACGGGCCGCCCCTCGGTGTGTAAGGAAGCTGGAATGTCATGTTTGAACTGGAGTTAGAGGTATGTTGACAGGCCAGACAGAGGGAACAGATGGCAGCGTGACATGCCCAAGGTCATCTGGCATGCCACTGTCGGGAGCGCTGGATTTGAAACCCAACTCTTTTTCGCCCGTTTCCTTTTTCTTTCTTTAGGATTTCTGCTCTCCCCCTCCTCCCTCCCTCCTTCTGTATATCATTCTTTCTTCCACCTCTATCTCTCACCTCTTTATCACATACTCCTTTCTCTGTTTCTCATTCCCCGACCCTGCCTTCCTGCTTGGCCTGTCTCTTACTCCTTTTCTCTGTTTATCACCCCTTCCCTCCTCAATGTGGGTCACAAAGCCTCCTGTACAGGCTGCTGCCTATCTCTGCTTAAACACACTGCCCCCTAAACTCTCATGACTACTCTATTCTCTCACACACACACACACACCTCATTGAACATCCATATTCTCTCTCTTCCTTCCCTCTTTCTCTCCCACACATGCTCAGTTGGAGTCACTGGCCGTGCACCCCATAACAACGTGCCAAGCTACCCCTCTCCCCTGAAGTCTCGCCCCTAACAGCCCTGTCAGCAGAGATGTAGAAAGAATCCAAATGAGTTTTAATTACCTGTGTAGCCATGCCTGGAAGGGTCGTGCACCGGAAATCTCAACCCCACCGGTACAGTAAGCATGCCGTGGCTCAACACATGGCTTCTTTGTCTTCCAGCTAATTTCCAACAGAAGCATAAAGTGGGAAAAGGAGGGAGGGAGGGAGAGGATGCAAGGGGAGAAAACCGCTGTTTCTGCTTGCTGCTTACCATCTTCGCTGAATGTTTTTGAGAGCAGGGCAGAGCAACAATGTCCTCACTTCACCCAAAAATGTTGTCAGAAGTGTTGGTTTCACCTCAGCAGGCAGAGCCGCTCGTCCCAAAACAACATTGGCTTTCGCTGCGATAAAGAAAACATTGCAATCGTGATGCATAAAGCGGGTCGGGGAAGGGTAGAAAGTCAGGAGGGTGCACATTTACATTCACGTAATTAACATGTTGGGAATAGCCAGCTGCATCCAATACACTGTGTGCAAGATTAGCATGTTTATCAAGCATGTCAGGCGGTGCATGTCCATCCGGCCCACAACTGGTAACCTCTCGTTATGTTTTAATGTTCCCCGGTGAGACTTGGTTGCTTTAGCTCCATCTGCAGCGTTCACAGGATGCTCTCAGCAACACAAAGAGCGGCCCGTACCAATTCTAACGAGGTGAGGACGCCATGACAACAGCAGCCGCGCGAGGTGACGTTTCCTCGACATGAGCGGCGCCAACAAATAAATACTCACATTTTATAAACCGCGGTTAACTAGGTCTGCCTCTACCCCTCCCCAGACCAGTCTGTGTTGTGTTTACCAGCATGTGTTTATGGGTGTGTTGTCCCCATCTCCGAATAACATCCATTCAAATATCATGACACAATTTCATTCAATCGACCATAGAAGCTTGGAAGACATTATACAACATCTGAAGTCATCCTCCTGCTGCTTGGATATTCTACCAACACGCTTTTTCAAAGATATTTCAAACTGCATGACCACTGATCTTTTACAAATTGTAAACACATCCCTTCTCTCAGGTGTCTTCCCACAAGCCCTAAAAACTGCAGTTATTAAACCACTCCTAAAGAAGGCTAATTTAGACTCCGCAACAATGAAAAATTATAGGCCAATATCAAACCTCCCATTTTTAAGTAAAATAATTGAAAAAGCGGTTTTTCAACAGCTGAACAACTTCTTGGCCGTAAATAACTGTTTTGATGTCTTCCAGTCAGGCTTTCGACAGCACCACAGTACTGAAACTGCTCTTGTTAAGGTTTTCAACGACATCCACTTAAACACAGACAATGGCAGAATTTCAGTCTTAGTATTACTGGATCTCAGTGCTGCATTCGACACGGTCGACCATGACATACTACTAGAAAGACTAAAACTCTGGGTGGGACTCTCTGGAACAGCACTTAACTGGTTTGAATCCTACTTGAAGGACCGAGAATACTTTGTGTCTGTAGCTAATTACACATCAGAACTGACTAAAATGACATGTGGTGTTCCCCAAGGTTCAATACTGGGGCCTCTTCTGTTCAACATCTACATGCTTCCACTAGCTCAGATTATGGAAAACAACAAAGTCTGTTATCATAATTATGCAGACGACACACAAATCTACATAACTATATCACCAGGGGACTATAATCCCATACAAGGGCTGGGTAAATGCATTGAACAAATCAACAACTGGATGTGCCAGAACTTTCTTCAATTAAACAAAGAAAAAACAGAAGTAATTGTTTTTGGTACCAAGGACGAACGATTGAAAGT
Organism: Leptoclinus maculatus; assembly: GCA_032191485.1. Classification (NCBI taxonomy): domain Eukaryota; kingdom Metazoa; phylum Chordata; class Actinopteri; order Perciformes; family Stichaeidae; genus Leptoclinus; species Leptoclinus maculatus. The sequence continues at coordinate 45,731 of JAVDOI010000344.1, forward strand.
CAGCGCTCAGCTTCAATCACTGATGTTAAAAACCTCAAACCAAGCCAGAAATCTAGGTGTAGTTATGGATTCAGACCTCAACCTGAACAGCCATATCAAGACAATTACAAAATCAGCCTACTATCACCTGAAGAATATATCAAGGGTTAGAGGACTTATGTCTCAACAGGATTTGGAAAAACTTGTCCATCATTTATCTTCAGTAGACTGGACTACTGTAACGGTGTGTTTACAGGTCTCTGTAAAAAGTCAATCAGAAAGCTGCAGCTGATTCAGAACGCTGCAGCTCGAGTCCTCACTAAGACAAAGAAAGTGGATCACATCACTCCAGTTCTGAGGTCTTTACACTGGCTTCCTGTCCAACAAAGAATTGACTTTAAAATCCTGCTGTTGGTTTATAAAGCACTGAATGGTTTAGGGCCAAAATACATCTGTGATCTGCTGCTACCTTATGAACCATCCCGACCCCTTAGGTCGTCTGGGACCGGTCTACTTTCTGTTCCCAGAGTCAGAACTAAACATGGAGAAGCAGCGTTCAGTTTTTCTGCCCCAAATATCTGGAACAAAGTCCCAGAAAGCTGCAGGTCTGCTGAGACCCTCAGCTCCTTTAAATCAAGATTGAAGACTTTTCTGTTTGCTGCTGCCTTTAATTGAACCAGATTCAAGGATATTAATCAATCAGCTGCATTTCTGCATTTTACTACTGTATTTTATTTCTTACACTGCTTTTTAATGTTTTAATGACTGTTTTTAATGTTCAATGAATGTTCTTAATTGTTTTTAAATCTCCTTTTCTTATGCCTTATGTTTTGATGCTTTTAATGGTTTTATGTGAAGCACTTTGAATTACCCTGTCGTTGAAATGTGCTATACAAATAAACTTGCCTTGCCTTGCCTTACTCATCCGGGCTGTTTCTCAGGCCCTGTGATTATTATGTCATTTTATTGGCACAGGATGGTTTTAATATTAACAACAGAACGACGGTCGGGCTGATTAGTCTTGAACGCAGTGCAGACGGTAGATCGCTATCTCGGGTGATGCAGCAGTAAAATAATGCTGGAGGAAGAGAGACGGAGGAAGCACAGAAGAAATGGAGGAGGGAGGAAGGGAGGGAGAGAACAGTTTGAAATCTTCTCATCTACAAAGGTTATTTTCTGAATAGCAAGTCTTTCAGCATAAAACCGCATGTTTTTCCTTGAATAGAAATATGCGCAGCCACAAACAGAGAGCATATGGATGTATTTATGGCAGGGCTTTGTTCTTGGAGTGTTGAATGTGTAATGTTGAGACTTTAAAAAGACTCTTTTCATCTTTTGTTTTTTTCCTACTTTCCCCTGCGTTCTCAAAACGGCATTTAACTGCGAGAATGGAATTACAAGGTATATTACCAGTAAACGCCAGTATAATTTGTCGCAATTATAGTCGTTGCTCTATATGTCCGGCACTCTCGCAGATTTCCTGCAGTTGTGGGAACATTTAACATTTAGTTTAAAAAACAAAATGAGACTAAAGTTTTCAGTGAAAAGAAGAAAGAAAAAGAGTTAAATGTGCTGCGGACAGTCAAAGTTGGTTCAGTATCGACGTCTCGGTGAGAAATTTGATTTTGTGAAAAACTCCAAAGTTGTTGCTTCGGCCATTAATCACCCGTCCCTGGAGAGAGGAACTCAGTGGAGCACAGGGCTCTCTGTGTGCTGCCCCCACAGACTGAGAGCCAAAGCCAGCGCTCTTGAACAATAGATGCCCCAACGTGACACCATTTTGTTACAGTGTGTGAGTGCTTGTGTTTGTGTGAGGGGGCAGGGCGGATTCCTGAAAGTACAGTGACACCTAAAGGCCTAATCCTATCGGCCCCCTCCGTCTCCCTCCGTCTCCCTCCCTCTCTCACGGACACTTGAGTCAAGGACACGGTGAAATTTGGAGAAAACTGATGAGTTTTCACTTTTTTTGCACTTGATAGTTCCAAGCGCTTGTACAGGGCATCACTTTCCTCTCCTAATGACATGCCTGGGGGCTGCCTGCAGGAAAAGTGGCATTTTCATCTTCCAACCTGAGCATCTGATTGGACATCGGATGGGAGCGCCAAAAAAATGGATTTTTTTTTATTTCTTAATGTGCAATTGGAATGTTGCTGTGTGGGTCCTTTCTTTATTTCTTTATTTATTTATTTATTTATTTATTTATTTATTTATTTATTTATTTATTTATTTATTTATTTATTTATTTATTTATTTTATTTATTTTTATTTCCTTTGTGATTTTCTAACGTTTGTAACAGTCAGGTGCACCTTGTGTGAGTATTTTGAAACTCTTTTTGTTTTTGTACAGAAAATGTACTAGAATAACCAAAGATAAGTTATAAATTATTATAAACTTAGTAAACTTATCTTTACTAAGTTTATAATAATTTATTATCAAAATGTAGTTTACGCACCAATTTAATGTGAGCTGAAGGTAGAGTGGGTTATCGTAGCCTAACATCAAGATCAGGAGGAAGATCTTGACAATTGAGATATTTTCCAAGCCTTTTTTATTAATTCATGTATTTATATATTCCCGGTTGTGATGTCTTAATATGACCAACTGAAGGTCATATTTTATCTACATCTTTATTTCCCTCTACGTTCCTGCTCACACAGTGCTATTTTGTTTCCAACTGAGTCTATATTACAGTACAGAGCCGCTCACACACACTCACACACACACACACACACACTCTCTCACACACACTCACACACACACACACACACACACACACTCACACACACACACACACACACTCACACACACACACACACACACACACACACACACACACACACACATTCCCCAGCTGAACAGTACCACTGTAGCGGTGAGATCCTCACTGGGCAGCCCTTTGATCTCACCTCGTCTCTTGTGTCTGCTTTCACGGCCAGCTCTGCATGCGGAGCCGGTTTTTAATATGGCAGCGCACCCTGGGTCCCAGAGTAACAATAAACTTTACCTTCAACTGTCAGCAGGTCTTAATCACTGGGATTACTGCAGCACTAAATGTTGGATTCCTGTTAATATTCCTGCCGGTGAAAAAGGTAAACAGACCCAAAGAGATAAATATCGCCCATTCCTCCACAGAAATATCCTTTGGAGTTCACGATCTCAATTTCATCACTTGCAAATATGGCGCGGAAGTCAAAAAGGGGGAAGAATAAGCCTCGGTTTCAATCAATGTGGACAATCACAATGGAATTCTTTTTTCGACGGTGGGCTTTCTCCCGCAAATGTACGATCGGTCATTCTCAAAGAGCCTTCAGCGGGGCTGTTATTTGCTGTCCCGTGAGGTTCCGTAGCCGGAGCTCACCAAGCCGACTAATGGAGCTTCAGAGGCCTGCAGACGGCAGCCTCGTGGCAGGAGGGAGGTTTAGTTTAGTTTCCCTGTGGAATGAAGAGAGAACAAGCAAGATTTAGCAGAAACAAAAATGATGATTATTATTATTATTATTATATTTAATATTATTATTATTATTATTATTATATTTAATATTATTATTATTATTATTATTATTATATTTAATATTATTATTATTATTATTGCGCTGTAGCTCAGGATACAGTGGTTTAGAATAGCGAATGTAAGAGTAGTAACAACATATTTAGAGAATACATATCTGTATATCATTACACGACGACGGGATAATTGTATTTTGTTTTGTACAGAATATCAATATTTTCATTCATTTTTATCATATTTATTATTTAAAAGAAAACAGGAGGTCTTGGACGTAGTGTGTCGTGTCGACGTTCCGTACATTCCCCCTAACAGGCAAAATACTTGAAATGAGCACAAACCCAATTTGAGAAAAGTCATCCATATATTCACTCTAAACACGGCGGATAGTGGAGCGTGCTGTTTCAGAAGATAAATCCGTGCTCTGCTGGGTCCAAATATTTTACCATAGCTTAGCTGCTCCACTAAAATGTGCACTTGTGTGCACCCCATTGCCCCTTCATCCTGCTCTGAAAACACCACTGGATTATAGGCCGTTGTTTCAGGACTCAGACGGCTTGACTCCGTGGCGACACGGGTCCTCACGCCTGTGGCCTGTTGTGGGAAATGTTGACGGAGAGAGAGAGAGAGAGAGAGAGAGAGAGAGAGAGAGATTTAAACAATTCAAGAGTACAGTCTCTTCAGGGAAGAGCCACTGCAGCCTCTGAAAGGTTGGGCCTGTGAACAAGTGTTCATGCATTTTCAACAGTGATATCATTCACGGGGAATGCAATTCAGGTTGGTTTGACTGAATACATTAAGTGAGAAGGGGCAGCCGTTTATTTAGATTGTGCTGTATAGCCCGTGTTTAAGGCTGTGCATGGCTGCACTCTGGTTACGCCAGCAGAATGGCTTTGTGTGCATTTAGATTTATTTCTTCCACACTTTCCTCCGAGGAGGTGACCCTACGTACTTCATTTCTTTACTAGCACTCTCAAACAGATTTGAATGTATGAATAAAGCCATGCAATCACATGCCTGTGACATCCCCTAAACTAGAACCACATGCATATTTTCAGAAATAACTTTTTCGCTTGAAAAGCAGGGTTTTCTCAAACATTTGTCTTTGTTGCTTTTTGTTTTTTTTACGATAAGCTTGGCGAGTAAAGCGAATATTATCCGGCGGAGACGTTTCCATTCCCCTCTTCCTTTTAGTTAATTTAATTGCTATGAATCCTGCTATCACAGTGTTAGCACCACGGATACATGATGGCAGTCTTTATTGAAATGATTTCGTGGGTGTTTGTCTCACTCCTGGCTCTGTGTCAGGCTTTTAGAAGAGAGGCGGGGATAGACGGGCGGGGGCGGCGGGGGGGGACATGGGAAGAAGGGAATATGAAATTGATTAGTTAGCTGGGATGGAAAATAAAGACTTCATCAGGATCACTTTGCACAGTCTTCACAATCAGCTGTGAAAGAATACAGCCTCCTAATGAGGACAGAGGACTGTGTGTCTGTGTACCTGCATGTTGTGTTCACTAGAGAGAGAGAGAGAGAGAGAGAGAGAGAGAGAGAGAGAGAGAGAGAGAGAGAGAGAGAGAGAGAGAGAGAGAGAGAGAGAGAGAGAGAGAGAGAGAGAGAGAGAGAGAGAGAGAGAGAGAGAGAGAGAGAGAGAGAGAGAGAGAGAGAGAGAGAGAGAGAGAGAGAGAGAATATGTATTAATGTATTAAGAAGGTTTGTGTCACAATCACTCAGATCCTCCACAAGAGGTTTCATGAATCCAAAAGCCTGCGTCGCCGCTTCTCCATCCGTCAGGCAAAGATCCAAATGAATCTCCTTTTAAATTCTCACTTTGAATTACATTTTTGAAGTTTCGTCAACGATTCGAAGTTTATTTATCAGAACATTTGTGGGAGAAGAAGTCGACGTGGAGCATTTCATTCACACAGTAAACTCAACCGTCAGCAAATACAATTATAAGTTGCTGTTTAAAAGAAGAGAAAAGATTCACACATTAGCACTGTATCGGTGTAGAGGGTGTGCTTTATGTTTATAATAGTATTTATAATATTTATTAACATTTACTATTTGATTCATACTTTTCCAATCAACCGTTTGTAATAAATATTCAATTAAATTCAATTAATAAATATTCAGCATTTTCAATAACATTAGTACCTTTTAGTAAAGACAACTGAAATAAATAAAAAATACATTTACATATTTAACATATTTACATATAACAACATATTTAACATACATACTGCTGCTGTCACTACACTGGAGAAATGATGTTCTTGTGTTCTTGTGTTCTTGTGTTATTGTGTTATTGTGTTATTGTGTCCTGACTCGTGATGAGCGGTTCAGAAAAGTAGTTTGTCAGGAAAAAGACTGAGACTGTAAAAAATATGCCAAATTGTTGTATTTTCTTTTCTCAAATGAACCTTTTCTTTCTCTGTACCTTCAGACAGAACGAGATCTGTGTCGTCGCTGTTCATTTAACATTGAGATGTACTCTTACCATTTATGTTTTAATCATTACGAGCTTTTGTCGAAATGTATTTGATCTACATATCCACAAATATGGAAGTAGTGATAACCAAAGAAGAACGAGAGGTTCTCACTTGAGATGATCTTTACGATCAATAGAAACAAAGCGTCTGTGTTTGTGTGTCGCTGGTTCACGGTCTCTGCTCCGTGTACCTGGAAACCTGAATTACATTTGATAAAGCTGCATGGAGGCATGACAGACGCTCAGCAGATACAAATACAATCAACACTTTAATAATATTTGACACATTTTAAAAGCAAAAAAAACATTTATTTTTTTTAAAGTTCTCACTGTGCAAATTAAAATATATTAAAATAAATTGACAAAGCAATCACAACTAAAGAAGATAGAATATTCTCCATTTTGTAAATGTGCCTCTCCTTAGCTCTTCATCAGGGTGCCACATTACAGGGCGCTGTATTTATAACACTTCAATACACAAGACCGTCATTCAGAGGATAATTAGGAAGTTCCTATTATCAACACCATGGACAGTGAGATTTCATTAAACTCAAGTCTCCAACCATGGGGGGAAGATACGCACCAAACTGGGGCACGTTGCAACAGCCAATCAAGACAGAGCACCAACAGGCAGGCGTCCTATCAGGAGCCTCCTCCAGGTCATGCTGACGAATCACTCAAAACTCTTTTTCTCTCTCTTCATTCTCCCCTCCTCACTATATCTCTATGCTGATAGAGTATTCTGACTCCATGTGAGAATATCTGTATTGCCACCGTGTTGCTCTCACGCTCTCCCCCTCCCCTGGTTATTTTGGTTCGGTAGAGAAACTGTGGCTGACTCCTGGAAGAAACCCTCTGGCGGCTGCTATTTATAGGGAAGGGACACAGTCACATTTGCATCTGGAGCTTATGAGAGACAGTAAGACTGAGAGAGAATGAGAGAGAAGCATGAAGGATACAGTAAATTGTTTAAATAAATAATTTATCCTGTAACCCAAGTCGTTTCTTTCCAGGACAAATACAGAAAGAAAGGGGGAGGAAGAGAAGGGGGGAGGCAGGCAGGAGTGTAAGGGAGACTTTGTCCAGATTCTCTTTTTCTTGCCCCCTTGAGTGAAAAAAACCCACCTTGAAATAAGACAGGCTGACCCAAATTGAATGAAATCGATGTGGATTCTCCTGAGCCTGCTTTTGGACAGTGTACACAGTATTATCCTCCGTTTCCTGTGACAGTGTCATGAGCAGTATGCATTACTCAGCTCCTTATAAAAATACTCCGGAGCTACGCTATCGATTCTTGCGCTTCAATAATTGAGCCGCCGATGCAGAACAATGACGTCCCCGTTGTTTCCATTCGTGCTGTTGAAAGTGCATCTCCCTACAGGAACAAGCAGCGGCCTGCAGGTACACAGTGAACGCCTTGACGTTCACGATGGCATCGGTACAATATGTATGGATTCTGACTCCGACAGAGAGGACAATCCCTGGGTCTGCCCCCACAAACCACGGGGCCTGAATGCTGATTAAGTCCTGGATATTTTTAGGATTCAGGTCTGATTTAGTTTGCAGAGAGAACAGAAAGAGGGGGAGACGGAAAGAAATATAATGGCTTTAATGGGTTATACACGCCTGTGTTCGTGGACTGAAGTTGCATGTTGAGGTTGGATGTGATCTGCATGAGGCTCAGTGTGCAGCGGTCAACGTGAGATGGAGCGCACGAACGCAACGCAACGCTCGCTACGTCACTGGGAGCATCACAGAGGAGCGAAGCGAGGCCTCGAACAGATCACAGCATCCGAAATCTCTCCACAGCCGCACGCGCTCAGCGAGAGGCTGAGCGATGGAGGTTGTGTGAGCTTATCTTCCGTCTGTGTCGGACGTCTCTATGTGACGACAGACTAAATATCCAAGTGACCGTCCTGGAGCAGGTCGGGGTTCACCGACACATTAAGATGATTAAAGAGTGAAAGGAGTTGTGTTCTCAAGGCTGTCAAATGAGCCCATTTACATCGGCGGCGTTGTCACCATTTCTTTTCCGGTGGGGGGCTTAAGATATAAATATGTTAATGCACATTTACCACCATTCACCGCAAGGGCATGGGCGCATTGAGTGTGTTGTGTTGTTGTAAGGGGGCTGGATGGGGAGAGAGTTAAGGAAGAGAGGCAGAGGGAGAAGTGGGGATAAAAAGATGGAGTGAGGGAGGGGAGGGGGGGGGGGGTCGTATACATTATTAACTACGACTTCATCACATGTTCCCAGTTTCTTGGGGACTTATTATTCTGAGGCGCTTTAATGAATAACAAGAAGAGAGGGCAGGGGGAGAGGAAGGGGAGTGATTGATGAAGCGAGTGCAGACACCGCCACCAGCTGGCTCGCTGTAGTACTGCTCCACTGACAGGAACACCACAGAGATGTACTGTTTGTAAAAATAGCCACAGAGGGCAACAACCTTTAAAAGCGTCCCTGGCATTAGCATTTGACAAGGTCCCCGCCTGCCACGCTGCATATAGATTGGGATTTGCTTTGTCAAGGATACCTGTCAAGCGGACGCATGACAGCCAGATTTCATGAGCTCTGCGCAACAGCGAGGTTGGACATCGAGGCGGGCACTCTGTAAAGCCTCCCAGTGGGGGGGGGGGGGGGGTGTGTGTGTGCAGAAAAGAGAGAGAGAAAGTATGAGTTAGAGCAAGTCTTTGTGCTAGAGAGTGTTTGTGTTTGCAGGTGTGTGTGTGTGTGTGTGTGTGTGTGTGTGTGTGTGTGTGTCCGTATGCGTTTGTGTTATTGCAAAAGAAAATTGGAGGTTCTCTGTATCCAAGGTGACCGCTGCCTCTCCTTATTTTTCTTTTTCCCTCTTTAACAGTTGGGTGGGGGCTTTTCTGATCACCAACGTCCTACTTTCCACTAGTTTATCCTCACGTAAGAGGAATGGACATTTCTGTGTAATTCCCTGCTATATTACTCACTGTCTGCTGCTCATTACCAATACAGGACGAGAAAAGGGAGGGAAGGTAAGAGAGGAGAGCAGGCGTTCTTGTTCAACAACCTTTGGCCACGTAGAAAGCTTGTGCTTATAACTCGGCGATGTGATCTTGTGTTGCGGTCGTGTGAGCATCATATCTGGTTGTTGGACGGAAACTCTTGAAAAGAGTTACTGAACGGTCTCTGCAGGGGGCAGGGCCTCACGAAGAAGAACGCAGAGAGAGTGAGTGAACGGAGGAGGAAGAGGATGAAGAGGAAGAAGAGGAAGAAGAGGAAGAAGAGGAAGAAGAGGAAGCGATATCAGAAGTTGTCAGGTCCATTTACAGAGCGGTGGGATTCAGGCCTGTGCGCTGCCTGCTGCTGCCTTTCGTTTTGACTCGGGGGGGAAAGTAGTGCATGTGTAGAGGAGAAGAAGAGCCTTTTACCTCATCCCTTCATCCCTTCATCGGTCCAGTAGAAGAGCCTTTTACCTCATCCCTTCATCCTTTCATCGGTCCAGTAGAAGAGCCTTTTACCTCATCCCTTCATCCCTTCATCGGTCCAGTAGAAGAGCCTTTTACCTCATCCCTTCATCCCTTCATCGGTCCAGAAGAAGAGCCTTTTACCTCATCCCTTCATCCCTTCATCGGTCCAGTAGAAGAGCCTTTTACCTCATCCCTTCATCCCTTCATCCCTTCATCCCTTCATCGGTCCGGTCTCCAGACCTTTCTCTGCTCTTAACCTCGAGCTCTTCTTGACTCCCATCTATACAGTGAACATAGACCACAGGTATCCCACGCACTGACCTGTCATTAATAAGTACATCAGTCACTAACTGAAATTGATATATTGGTTTAATATATTTCATAGTGTCCCAGTGATCATCATAGTTTTGGAGACATTTTTTTCAAGCCTTCACAAATCATCCTTTTGCATAAATTAAAGATAAACAAAAAGTCTGAGCTTAGTTGAAATAATAATTGATGTTAACATAACATTGGATGACGTGTATTAAAGCTGTAATGATGAATCAATGAGTTGATCAATAGAAAATGTATTCTGAAACAATTTGATATCATTAGTGTCGCCACTAAGTAGAGAAAAACAATCGATTCATGTCGGAATCAAGATTCTTCTCAGATTCTCAATCCAATTTTAAAACGTTTTTTTTGCTACAAAAGAACAGAAATTTAATTTAATTTAATATGAATGTTTGATTGTGAAAAACAAAGCAGCACTACAGAGGCATGATGGGAGTCTCACTACATCACTCTCATTAACGAGAGAGAGAGAGGGAGAGGGGGGGGGGGGGAGAGAGAGAGAGAGAGGGAGAGAGGGAGAGAGAGGGAGAGAGAGGGAGAGAGAGAGAGAGGGAGAGAGAGGGAGAGAGAGAGAGAGAGGGAGAGAGAGAGAGAGAGAGAGAGAGAGGGAGAGGGAGAGAGAGAGGGAGGGAGGGAGGGAGGGAGAGAGAGAGGGAGAGAGGGAGGGAGAGAGAGAGAGAGAGAGGAGAGAGAGAGAGAGAGAGAGAGAGAGAGAGAGAGAGAGAGACACGGAGAGGGAGAGAGAGAGGGAGAGAGAGAGGGAGAGGGAGGGAGAGACAGAGAGACAGAGAGAGAGAGGGAGAGAGGGAGAGAGAGAGAGGGGGAGAGACTATATAGTTTTGAATTTAGAATCAGTTTTAAATCAGATTGGACCCCAATAATCAAAGTTCATTTGAATTGTGAGCTCCTGACAGAGTCAGACCTCGAGTCCTAAGTATAAGTATAAGTATAAGTATAAGTATAAGTATAAGCAACCTATCGAACAGACACTCAATTAGTCTCCAGACCGGCCGTAAAGAAATGTTACACTTGGTGGTAAAGGAGGAAGTCGGTGGGATGTTTTGTTGCAGTGAGGAACGACGTTAAATGAAACGACAGGGCGCATTAATACGGTTTCAGCGTATTCTCAGTCCTGATGCTCCTCCGGATCAGGAGCCGTGTTGATGGCAGCAGGTAGTGAACGGTTGAATACCAGCCCGTCTGTAATGGCTGTAAACTTCGACAGTCCGTCTCCTACAAATGATGGCAGTCTGGCCTGGTCCTCGTCATCTTTATTTTGTAACTCTAACCCCATCTGCAGCTGTTTTTGCAGCCCTTTGATTTTCTTTTTTCTTCCCAACAATCAGGCCAACTGGCCCCGCGCTGCACTGAAGGCTGCTCCGTCTCTGATGTGTGACAGCTTAACTGTTTCTCTGCTTGACAAAGACTGAGTGCAGCAAACAAGCAGCAAAGTCCCAGGGATCCAGCTGGTGACTACCGGCAGCCCGACTTCACAGACATTGCTAACCGTGTTTATTACACGGGGTCAGAGGTCGCGCATTTCTTAATAACCTCAGGCGGGGGCACGCCGTCGCGGCTGGCTGCAGAGAAAAGGCGGCGGCGGACGAGAGCGGCTGTCGCACTCGTTTCCTCAGAAGACGAGAGGAGGGGAGTGACTGCAGAGTTTGAGTTAAAGAGTTTTGGGAATTGGGAGGGTCTACACCTGTAACCCGTCACTCAAAGCCTGTCATCGCCGATCTCAGCCATTCATCATGTTTGTAAAATCATTAATCTCATTCCTCCCCAGGAGCAACTGGCTGCAGACGGGATCCATCCCCGTCTTGTTCCGCTAAGCGATACTTTCATCTGTTGCGTCTTGGTACTAAGGCAGCTTACATCCACGCTGACAAGTTACAATCTGACATTAAAGCCTGGAGTCACTCTTCTGTCCCAGGGTTGTAGCACGCACTCGCAATAAGCAGTGACATATAAATGTATCAGTGGGTTCTCTAGGTGATGAAAACCAGGATGAGTTCACATGCAGCCTCCAGACCAAATCATCCATCATGTTGCCGTACAAGACCAGACAAAAGGTTCACATGCACAGACCTGAGAGCAGTGGGTTTGTACGCTGGCTGCGGCAGAGCTAATCTCCCAAGACTTGGCTTTATTGCCTCTCTCAGCCCGATAATGATGTTAGGACTCTGGGCTGCTTTGGTTTGTCGTGCTCCGGCTCCCCAATCAGCCTCCATTTGGCTTTGGGGAAGAAGCTGATATTGGCCAGACTGCATTGAAACTTCCCCTAACAGGTTGAACCTCAGTGTGCACTGCAGACACACACACACACACACACACACACACACACAATGAGATGCAAACTGGAGATAAACCTGTATTTATTTTAACTACACATTCACAAATATTATTTATATACAGGGACTTACATATGTTACCGTAACAAACAGTTTTCCCTTTTAGTTCCCTTGTGTTGCTGAGAAGTTAAAACACACACACACACACACACACACACACACACACACACACACACACACACACACACAATGAGTCGAGGGTTGTCAAGATACTGTAATTCATAACTGATACCTTGAAAACTATCTATTCAATAACATTTTTGATATTACAGAGAAAAAGTAACACACTATTGAGGACATAACATTTTAGATTTTTATAAAAAGATAAATAGCAGCGTGTGAGTCTGAGAGAGAACAAACAGCTGAGGTGGTAGCCTGTGTATCAATACTAATATATATATATATATATATATATATATATACTTGACAACACAAACTAAGTCAAATATCCACTCTTTTTATGGCTGCACCATTATCTCGTGCAATTTTTGTAAGATAGCTGAAGCATCATTTAATACACATTTACCCAAAACTCAGCCCAACATATTTGGTATCTTTGGAACGTTCCGTGTGTTTGGAGGATATACGGCTGCACAGAGTTTGTAATGACGGAGCCACAGACGGACTGCTGCTTGTTAAAGGTTTTTAAATAAGTGGAGATTAAAGGAGGAGAAAACCTTCGGGTTCGTAACGTTGGTCTTCATTTTAGTTTCTGTGGCCGTCGTTTAGAGGTTATGACAACACTGGACACAACGCAGTCCAAGAGAACAAATAACATGATCAGACAGGTCGACCAGCGACCTATGATTACCTGAAAAACTAAATGTACTGTGACGGATTCTTTTTACAACGTTCTCTCTACAGTATGTTTATCCAATCGGATCATCTGACTGCTAATGCTTCTTGCCCTGTGTCTCCATGTTCCCAGATCTCAGCAATTAACTCTGTGAGTGGAAACGTTTCACTAGATAACATCGACGGCAAAAAGTACCAAAATAAGTTTCATGCAACTGGAATTTCCCTTTAATAACATTGTGAGGACGGAGTGTGAAGGTGTTACTGCTGCCAAACATCAAATAAATGAAACCGCTCTACACATCTCGCTCCCAAAGTGCACAGCTGTGTGTGTGTGTGTGTGTGTGTGTGTGTGTGTGTGTGTGTGTGTGTGTGTGTGTGTGTGTGTGTGTGTGTGTGTGTGTGTGTGTGTGTGTGTGTGTGTGTGTGTGTGTGTGTGTGTGTGTGTGTGTGTGTGTGTGTGTGTGTGTGTGTGTGGCCGCTCGTTCACGTGCTCTCTTCTGAATTTATCATGTCACATAAACTCACGGTTGCTAAACTCTTCAGGGGGCCTTTTTAAGAGCCATATAGTCTCACATTCACACACAATATAAGCCCCCCCCCCCCCCCCCCCACAGCCTTGCTTCTGGGGTTCAACAGTTCACATGGTCACCTTGTGAACTATCCTTCAACCTCCGTTAGACATCAGTGGTCCCTCTCCTCTCCAGAGCAAAGGGAGGACTTAAATGAAATAATAAATATCCTCAGTATGGCTCCCACTTGCGCACCAGGTCCCTCTGACCCCTCTCAGGACCTTCCAAACCAGGCAGGAAGAGCCAGCGAGGGGCAGGGAGCGGGAGGATGTTGGAGAGGGAGGGCTGTACGCTGCTCAGGTGACCCAGGAAATGCCTGGAAAAGGCTGGGGACCATATGATTGTTTCAGCGGGGCCGGGCGGTTCAGCAGTGGCCAACAGAAAAAAGCTGAGCCGCGTCTGATCGGGGGTGAGCCGAGCTAAGCCGGGCAGCTGGCAGACATCACAGGAAATATGTTTGTGTGCTCTGGACACAGCGGGTCACGAGGGCTGTGATCCAGAAGGGTGAGAGAGATGGAGCAGGCAATGGAATAAGGAGACAAAAAAAGGAAAAATAAACTGTGTCAAGAAAAGAAGGAAGCGTGAACCGGAGTATAAGCTGCTAAAATCAACAAGACAGAAATGAATTACTGCAATAAACACTCTGTGTTGTTTAGGTTCAGTGTGGAACTGAACATGAAAAACTAATAATATTCAGTGAAGGTGGGATTTCTCAAACTAAAGGAAATCTACTAAGATGCCCCACAGAGCTGGAAACATTCATTCATCCACTTCTCCCAAACTATATTATCTTTAACAAGTGATATACATCCACTCTTCTTTTTGTCCTTGACCCCCCCAAACGGGACCCTGTAGGAGTGACGTCCACAGGCCCAGATGCTGCGCTCTGTGAAAACACGGTGTGGGCGATCCCCCCCCCCCTCTGAGGGCTGGAGTTCAGAGCTGTTATAACATGAGAGGACAGTGGGATGAGGTGAACACCTACAGCTGGAGAAAGAGAGGATACTAAAGATTAAAGGACTGAAGGCTGCAAAGATTGAGCTCGACATTTGTATGCAAGGAGGTGCATCTCTATGCGTACCTTTACATATGTGTGTACACATACGGAGGTGAGGACTGTAATTCACTGGGCAGGTTTCAGTCATGACTGTGTGGGTATTTAAATGTAAATCTGAGACCAGGCGCAGGTGACCTACACTTCTAGATGAATACAAACCTTTGTAAACATATGAACCTATAGAAATTATAAGTGTTGATGTTTGGAAACCCACGCAGCTACAGTAAGTATACATATATATATATATATATATATATATATATATATATCACAGTGTATTTCATCTCTATATCGAGTAGGGCTTGTATTCATGCTGGACTGTCACCGTCCAGGGCACACTTTTATTATTCTATTCATTTTGTTCTTCCAATTTCATATCACAAGAGGTGTTTTTCAGTCTCATAACCTGTTGTCTTTTGGGGAAAGTGTTTGTTCAGTGTAATGCAGAAGAAATGTTCCTTATTTTCAGAATGAAAAAGGTTTACCAAAGCTGCAAGTGTGCAAAATGCTGCCCGAGTCCCCAGGAAGAGTATAAAACAATAAAGACATACAATTGTCACAATAACTGTGAAATGTGAAATGTGTGAATTTTACCAAAGCTTGTTATTTTGACCAAGCAAGAATAAATGTACCACCTCAGCCTTACTTTCAGAGGGAGTGTGTCGACATGGACATGGATTGGGTAATTAAAAGAAACAGTCAAACAGCAGAAAACATGGCAGCAGCGTCAAATAGTCCAGCACATCCTGAACTGAAGCCAAACACAGCTGTTTGCCAAAACTCGTGCCAGGAATCAAATATCCGGCTATTTCACTAACGGAGCCGACTTCACCCGAATATCACGAGTAGAATCACCGTGAACTAAAGCACAGAACACACTGTCTGTCTCTCATCTGGCATCATAACGCAGTTTTATGAAACATTTTTGATATTTAGCAGAACAAGAATAGTTTGATCACATTTGTAATCGCAGCACCTTTCTGTTGTCGTACGTTATCCGTCGTTCCCTCGGTCTCTCCTTCCAAGAGGCTTCAGTACAGCACATTTCTAAACAGCCTGTCTATGGGGGGTTCGTTTGTTTTACTGTCCCAGCAGGAGGGCTGATGGGAGTCAACCGGGGTCAGGGCGGGCTGAGACTTCATAGCAGTGCTTTGACGGAGGGGCGTAGCCTCTTCAGACCCCACAGATTGCTGGTTCAATAACGGGGAGTTCGTATACCCTTTATAGAGGACGACTTTAATCAAGCCTGGTTGAGCTGTTTGTGTTATTGTTTTAAAGGAGTAGTAAGTCATTTATGTTTTCTAAACTGTGTCACTTTTTCATTTAGGAGTGCGGGGAATGCAGTCGGCCATAAACCTTTCCTCGGCTTTGCACCATTTATGGCTTCCATACGGGAAATGGAGGCAAATTTGATCAAGTTAGTCTTTAATTTGAAGGTTAAACGGAAAACTTTCGTGTTCCATATGGAGAATGGCAATAGCAAAATGAGGATGTTATTAAAAATTCAAGCCGCACGCCATTTTAGCATAGATGAAGTTACTTTTTTTTGTTGGGCGATGTATTGAGGCCAGAGTTTTTACCCACCAGTGTCGTCGTCTTGCATTGTGATGTCCCGCCCCTGGAGGATGCACGAGAGGAGTTTACGGGCATGGCGAACAGCTCTTGGCAGATGTGAGCATCTGGGCTCTGCAGAAGGGCTACTTAAAGAGGCCTTACAGGTGCTGTAATGAGCAGGTTTTTAAAATCCCCCCGCCGCCTCGCTCCTAATCAGCCTTGGGGCTATTTTTACCAACCCCTACGGGCCCCTCAGGCTCATCCACTTTCAGTTGCTCTGAGAGGCCACGTTGTTCTCACTGAAACAGACAGAAATACAGTGACACAGCACACACACACACTCATGTACGCGCACAATCACGCGTCCAGCCACACATTCATATCTAATATGAAGCCACAGGCAAGACGGTGGTCACATGCTTCCACTGTGTCGGAGCGCTTACAGGTCCGGGTGGTGGTTTAAAGTTTTGTGTGAGAAGTAGTAAAAGATTTAACTTCCATCTCTTGAGAAATTGAAACCGATATACAACAATGAGTTTAAAAAAGACAAAGTATTACATTTCCTACAATTTAAAGCAGTTATTAATGTAATGTTCAGATTTCAGAAGTTGCAAAACAATGTATGAAATGTACAGAAAGAGGTTTAGCAGTAGCTGACGTGTATGCTTCATAGAAACCTGATGTAGATTAAGCAGTGTACATCAGTTTAAACTCAGCTAACAGTGATCAATAATACTTCCAGAGCTATAGCAGACGGGGCTTCCACTGTGTAGCGCTCATGTCCAGAATTGTGTCCTTAATAACAATATACACAAGGGATGCACCGATGGTCCACCTTAAAGGTCAGTCCACCTTAAGACACAGGAACTCCTCGTGGGTCTTGAGGAGTTGTAGCATTTATCTATTGACACATTGTACACGCACTGCACTGCTGCCAACTTCATACTCATCGTCACACACACACACACACACATCCCGTCACTGTGGAAACGTACACGATCCCGTCACTGTGGAAACGTACACGATCCCGTCACTGTGGAAACGTACACGATCCCGTCACTGTGGAAACGTACACGATCCCGTCACTGTGGAGACGTACACGATCCCGTCACTGTGGAGACGTACACGATCCCGTCACTGTGGAGACGTACACGATCCCGTCACTGTGGAGACGTACACGATCCCGTCACTGTGGAAACGTACACGATCCCGTCACTGTGGAAACGTACACGATCCCGTCACTGTGGAGACGTACACGATCCCGTCACTGTGGAGACGTACACGATCCCGTCACTGTGGAGACGTACACGATCCCGTCACTGTGGAAACGTACACGATCCCGTCACTGTGGAAACGTACACGATCTCGTCACTGTGGAAACGTACACGATCCCGTCACTGTGGAGACGTACACGATCCCGTCACTGTGGAGACGTACACGATCCCGTCACTGTGGAGACGTACACGATCCCGTCACTGTGGAGACGTACACGATCCCGTCACTGTGGAAACGTACACGATCCCGTCACTGTGGAAACGTACACGATCCCGTCACTGTGGAGACGTACACGATCCCGTCACTGTGGAGACGTACACGATCCCGTCACTGTGGAAACGTACACGATCCCGTCACTGTGGAAACGTACACGATCCCGTCACTGTGGAAACGTACACGATCCCGTCACTGTGGAGACGTACACGATCCCGTCACTGTGGAGACGTACACGATCCCGTCACTGTGGAAACGTACACGATCCCGTCACTGTGGAAACGTACACGATCCCGTCACTGTGGAGACGTACACGATCTCGTCACTGTGGAGACGTACACGATCTCGTCACTGTGGAGACGTACACGATCCCGTCACTGTGGAAACGTACACGATCCCGTCACTGTGGAGACGTACACGATCCCGTCACTGTGGAGACGTACACGATCCCGTCACTGTGGAGACGTACACGATCCCGTCACTGTGGAAACGTACACGATCTCGTCACTGTGGAAACGTACACGATCCCGTCACTGTGGAAACGTACACGATCCCGTCACTGTGGAAACGTACACGATCCCGTCACTGTGGAAACGTACACGATCCCGTCACTGTGGAAACGTACACGATCCCGTCACTGTGGAAACGTACACGATCCCGTCACTGTGGAAACGTACACGATCTCGTCACTGTGGAAACGTACACGATCTCGTCACTGTGGAAACGTACACGATCCCGTCACTGTGGAGACGTACACGATCCCGTCACTGTGGAAACGTACACGATCCCGTCACTGTGGAAACATACACGATCCCGTCACTGTGGAGACGTACACGATCTCGTCACTGTGGAGACAGCGGAGGCAGCGTGGTGGGACGTTGCCATGGCAGCAGCTTACATTGGGGCCGTTGGCGCTCCGTGGAGCTCGTTAGCGGGTTAGCGGGTTACAGAGATCTGCTCTGAATTTGAGGATGGAAATATTCACACTTGATTTTGCATGACACACCAAAGTGGGGTTTTATGCTCAGTCTGGTGCTGGCATCATCATCAGGGTACCAGTCATGCTTTTTACTTGTGTACTGGCGTGTTTACTCCCCCAAAAGAAATCTTTTTCTACCCATCTGTCTCTCGGTCTGTCTGTCAGAGAACGCCAACTATTTGTCTCTTTTTCCAATTTAAATAGTGAAACTACTGCAGTTGGTCGTTCACACGCATAAAGCGAAAGGAGAGGATTGGGATTAATTATCCATCATCGTATATATTTGAAGAGCAGAGTTCAAGGCAGCTCTCTCTCTTTGCTTTCCACCATCAAGGGAGTTTGAAGCCCCCTGTAAACCCCCCCGGTGATCGCTAACGTTTAAATCCGCGCGAGGCCTTTGAAAGTATCGCACAGCAAAGGAATGCTCATTTTAATATCAAGTTGAAATGTTTCCCTTTGCTCATCTGCATTTGAAGTTCTTTGCTGCATAGGAGACGGGAGGACTCGTAGTCTGTCTGATGCAGCACATTCTACAAACCAGGGCAATCGCCTCCTCGAGCTGCAGCGCCCGCAGCCCGAGTGCATATATTCCTCGATGACGGAACAGAAATAGGTTGTAAATCCGGTCATTCATCCTCCAGTGACAGATTCACGCAAGAAATCTGCACCTCCAGCTGATCGAGGCTCACTCCGGACCCCCAGGCTGTAGTTCTGACACTCTTGCCTATTAGCCTGACATTGTGTCCACGTGGATTCCTAAATTACCAAGTCGATTTAAACACCTTCTCATCTCCAGTGTCCCTCAAAACTCATGGGTACATGTAGTATACAGTACTTGTATTTTTAGAGTAAGGTTGTCAAGAGGAAGGCTTGACGGTGCTTTGAGTGTTTCAAATATCAACACAGTCGTACCTTCTAGATTAAGTCCAACGTTAGTTTGTTTTATTCATTGTCATCACATCAAAACCAACATTGTGTCTCAATACTGTGTGACGGGTTCCTCCTTTAAGATGGGTCATGAATATACAGGACACGTCCTGCAGGGCCCTGCTCCTGTAGTTTATAGCAAGCGTTGCTCAAACAGGAGTAGCTAAATAGGGAATTTGTTGGGGACTATATTCAACTGCGGATTAATACGTATTTGGTGCTCGAGTGAGTATTTGAGGCAGCAGGACGGTAATTAACTGTGTGGTAATGAGTGAGCAACAGTATGTTTTTAAGCTCTACGCCAAAGAGGAATGAGCTACATCAGGCTTTGACTGCTCTGAAAACACTTGAGAGGGATCACATCTTTGTCGGTCTCGGTCTTCTCATGGGATTAGTTGACAAAAATGTGGAATATCAGCAGACTTATCCTTTAATACTCTCGTGTTGCATCTGCACATGCTCTCACTAAGCTGTAGTGTCACTAAATAACTGGTGTCTACCAAAACCTCCATCTTTAATTTCATCTTAATTATAAGTTTCACTGTGTGTGACAGTGTCTGTTAAGTCTGCTCTGTGTTGTTGATGTTGTAATAGAAGTCATTAGTATCCTGATGGCTACATTGAGCCCTTTGTCCTCATGTGGACACACAGGATGCAATCCTACACAACAAATCAAAAGATGCTATTTTAATACACCAGAATGAATTCCCCCTTTCATTAACATTAGTGGTGTAACGGATCACGGGTCGATCCGTGATCCGTTCGGATCACCCCTTACGGTTCGGATCACTTGTGAACCGCGGATCAATTGAGTATTCTTTTTTTTTTTTTTTTTTTACAGTGTAATCCTCATCGTGTGTAATAACGTTTTACTGCTGCTGTTCCTTTACAAGTAACAAGTCCCCGAATATCAATGCAGAGTGTCAGTGAACAGATATAAAGCATGTGTTCACGTGAACGGAGCAGGTTAGAAGCATTTAACGGCGAAAGTCACGGCGAGCGGAGGAACTTGAGAAGCTCCCGGCGTCATTTAAGTCGCAAGTTTGGGATCATTTTGTCTTCCCTGTAACTTATAATGACGGATAATAAGGGTGGTGGACAAAACCGTTACGGTATGTAGGCGTTATTTAAAGAGAAAGACATACGACAAGGAAAAGACTGCTTTCACCACGGAGGAGTGATTCATAGTCCGGTGCTGCAGACACGCCCCCTCTGTGAGGGTCACACAGACAGGTGCTGTAGACACGCCCCCTCTGTGAGAGTCACACAGACAGGTGCTGTAGACACGCCCCCTCTGTGAGAGTCACACAGACAGGTGCTGTAGACACGCCCCCTCTGTGAGAGTCACACAGACAGGTGCTGTAGACACGCCCCCTCTGTGAGAGTCACACAGACAGGTGCTGTAGACACGCCCCCTCTGTGAGGGTCACACAGACACACACCTGGTGCAGGTGCTGACAGAAGCATCAGAGTGAAGCTAGACAGGTCCAATAGTAACAGTCACTACAGAAAGGTCGACCCTCTCCCCAGACAATGAGATATTCTCATCTTTTTAAATAATGTCACAGTAATGTGAACATTATTGTGTATTTGAATGACATAACCTGACAGGAAGTAAACACAGACCCAAGTTGTTGCCGATCAGTTCAGTTCAGTGTAAACAGTGTAAGCTAGCTCACTGGCTGTTTCTTTCTTTCAGTATTGATCAAAGGACGAGGGTCTCAACTTGGACAACTTCAAATTGGACATCTTCAATATTTTAGTTTTCATGTAAGACTATAGCCCAAAGTTCTTTTCTTTAAGTGTTCTTGAAGTTCTTTAATTAATAAATGGAAAGCAAAGTTATATTTGTCTCCTCCCCTTTTCTTTGTTGATCCGAAAAATGATCCGAACCGTGAGGTTTGTGATCCGTTGCACCCCTAATTAACATGGATAGCTCCACTCGATCAGGCATGTCGTAAACGTGCTGTCGACACAGAACTAGACAGCAGCGACGCTTTGTTTTCACCGTGTGAGTTTGTGCGAGTCATCGCGAGTCATCGCGAGTCACCGCGAGTCACCGCGAGTCATCGCGAGTCACCGTGAGTCACCGTGAGTCACCGTGAGTCATCGTGAGTCACCGTGAGTCACCGTGAGTCATCGCGAGTCACCGCGAGTCATCGCGAGTCATCGCGAGTCACCGCGAGTCACCGCGAGTCATCGCGAGTCACCGTGAGTCATCGTGAGTCATCGTGGCAAAATGTAGTCCTGGAGACACCGACTGTATCGGAACTACCACAGAAGTGATTTTAAGTGTTTTGCCATGTGTACACACACACACACACACACACACACACACACACACACACACACACACACACACACACACACACACACACACTTTATGCCCCTGGTCTGATTTGGTGTGACTAAAATAAAACCTAATTTGAGGTATTTTATCTGGTCTTTTGGTGAAGTAGCATTCATTACTATGAGGGGGGGGGGTAATTCAGCAGAGGCAGGGATATACCGACCCGACAAATCACAACCTGGTTTTATGTAATTGTACTGAAGTTCTTCGGTGTTTCAACATGCATGCTGTTTCATGGTGATAATGTCAATTATTATCGTGGTGACGTAGCGCAGACGAGGCGACGGGTTCAAAGATGAAGCCGTACAAGCCGAGAGCTGCAGACTCAGTCTGAGAAGCCAATTATTTCCCGTTGCAGTGGCTGTGAGAATGCTCCACTAACTACCTAAAAGTGAGCGTGTTCAGTCGCTGAAAAGCTACAGATACTCTGGAACAATTTGCACCATTGAGTACCGACGGTAATTAACGTCAGCCTTACATTTGAAAGAAAGTTTGTGTTTTAGTCAAAGTAAGCTACTTTGATGTACCACCTTAACTTCAGAAGTATTTCGAGCAGCTGTGACTTGAGTTGTACCGCCGGTGAAAGGAATGCTGAGGGAGCTCGAGTGGTGCGCCGCTTCCTTCTGGGGAGATCCATTTAAAACGTCAGTTAAAGGCTTTCTGAGACACGATGGGAACAAGATAACCGCTATATTTACTAAAGTCATTTCATGCAGAATTACCAGTGAAACACAAACAAACTGATTTACCTAAATACACAATACACACAGTGAGCACACACACACACACACACACACACACACACACACACACACACATATAAACACTTAAATAAATGCACACACAGCACATCTGACACACAAATCTCTGGCTAAATGTGAGGAGTCTAATCTCCCCGAGCCGCGCTATTCAGCCTCCAGTTCATAAGAAAGTCCTGCATTTACTCTCAGTAAACACAGAACATCACCACGTGTCCACGCTATGAAAGAAGTTATGCAGACTAACAAATCAGGCTCAGAATGTGACACATGTAGATATATATGAGATGTTTAGATCCTACTCATTAGCTGCGGGAGAAAGACTCTTTTGGGATATTTACACAGCAGACATGTTTGTCTTCACTTCACTGGACCTGGACACCCACAGGACCACCAGAGGGGTCATGAACACCAGCGACCTGTGTCCCGCTTATTGTTGCAGGATAATGTCTCGGACAAAGTGGAACTGGGAGCCGTAACACGTGAGGTGGAGTCACAGAGGCAAAAGGGAAAACCTTCCAGTTTTAAGAGGGTTCGCAGGGTCTCCCTTTACATTCCTCTTGTTTTTGGAAACATGAGGTCACAGTTATAACTGTTTAAACCATCTGAGGGGGATTCAAAATGGCTGCTGGCTCCAGAGACCGAGCTGTGGTTTCTGTTGAGGGTTTCTCCAGTTTCCTCCGTGCAGGCGCTGAGAGCAGATCGGCCAGAGATCTGTCTCTGTGAATCATCGAGGTTAAAGGGAAGATTGGGAGAGATTTGGCTTTCGTGAAGTTGGCAGCAAAGAGGTGTTAGCGAAAGATATAAGAGCACAAGTTAAACATCGGACGGTATCTCAGTGAGTGATGCATCTGTTACCCTTAAAGCTTCATTGGGTCCATATTTTAGTAACGCTGGCTGAAATATGTGTTTTCAGACATTCACATGTGAATCTCCCTCTGCTGGTGGACATGTTGGAACAAATGGATTCACAATGAAGAACATCACAGCAAAGAAATGTCCTGTTGAGTTCTCTGGCTTCCGTTCAGCATGTGGACGGCTTCAACTTTAAGCAATTTTCAGAAATACAAGGTCAACCTCCTCATTACACAAATGGAATATCAAACGACTGTGAAACAAAGTAGAGACGAGAGATTTCAAATGCAGAGGAGTGACGATGGCGCTGTTGAAAAGAGCAGGACGCGTGTAATTACAGGAGTGGGCAGCGCGTCGTAAGTGCAGGGCGCTGTAACTTGGCACCTTCAAAGGAACGGGAATGAGTAAGAACAGAGCAGAATAATGGTGTGACGACTATAAAGACATCCGTTAGAGACGGAGCGAGGCCAGAGGAGGGACACGAAGAAGGAAACAAACAAAGAGGAGGCGAGTCAGAAGGACTGAGCAGGTAAGGAAGAGATGGAGGTGTGGTTGGCAGAGGCTCCAGTCAAACCAGCTGCCCCCCCCCCCCCCAAAACGCTGATGCTCAGCAGTAGAGTAATAGGCAGACTGAGTCCGTGGCTCCGTCTCCTGTCTCCCAGGTTGCCTGGAGGGACTGTATTGATAATATTCCAGCCTGCAAGGCTCAATCCATCCCCCGGGGCGCTCAGCAGCAAGTGGGGGAAGAGTCCCCGGACGGTCTTTTGGCTCCACAGCCTGACACTGCAGCTAGAAGAAGTGATCTGAACACGATAGAAGGCAGGTACACACACACAAACACACACAAACACACACAAACAGGCACACTGCCCGGACGCCTTCCTCACACCTCATTTATTCTCATTCCGAGTCTCCGCTCGCTGCCGAGCGAGGGACAGAGAGCAGTGATCACAGACGTACGAGAGAGAGAGAGAGTGACAGCCTCACGCCGAGGATTGTCGTCCTCTCTTCTCGCCCATCAGAAGTGCTAATCAAGCCAGCGGAGGAGCAGACCACCGCTCACACCTGCCTGCTCCTCTCCACCTTGTTAGGGGCCAGATGGGAGAGAAAGTGACTTCCTGCTGTACTTCCACCACAGGGCTCGTTCCTTCACATTAATACCTTTACTGCTCGGCTCCATTTGTTACACACACTCAGGGGGAGCCCGGGGCTGTGAATGATGGCCATATGCAGAACTGTGCTCATCTATAACCCCCCCCCCCCCCCCCCCCCGTGGCTGGAACAAAGTACAGTGGGCTCCTTGAGTGTTGAAACCAAGGTTAGCGTTTGTTAGTGCTGCAGTGAGTCTGATTCAGCTCGTCGACGGGTCCATGAAGGTTCGTGACGTGGGTTTATAGGGAGAAGGTCACTGGGTAAAAGTTCTGTACCTGTGAGTGTGTGTAAAGATCTGATCTGGCAGAGAAGGTGAACGAGGAACTTGCTGCCCTCTTCAAGAAACAACTGTGAGAGTCATCTGACCGCTCTGTCACCGCACAACTCCCGAGTGTAGAAGTGTGTTAATGTGTGAAAATGTGAAGCAAAGCAGAGCTGGGAAACACGCTCAGAGTGACCCTCCCACAGGTAACCGGGGGAAGAAACAACAGCAGGATGGCTGGTGGATGAGAGAAGAAACAAAACAGGACTCAACTAAACACATTCGGCTTCACATTCAAGTTCAAACGAAGGGTAACCGGTGAACAGGTGTGTGACTGTGAAACAAAACAATGAAAGATTAAGCTTTTCCATTACACACAATGCAACATTTCCTATTGAGTTTGTTGATTAATGATGTAGCCTTCTGTGCTTCTTGAAAGACAAAAACGTGATGACCTCGACTTGAATAAACACTTTTCACCTTGAATCAGCTCCATATCCTGTGTGTGTGTGTGTGTGTGTGTGTGTGTGTGTGTGTGTGTGTGTGTGTGTCTGTGTGTGTGTGTCTGTGTGTGTGTGTGTGTGTCTGTCTGTGTGTGTGTGTGTGTGTGTGTGTGTGTGTGTGTGTGTGTGTGTGTGTGTCTGTGTGTGTGTGTGTGTCTGTGTGTGTGTGTGTGTGTGTGTGTGTGTGTGTGTGTGTGTGTGTGTGTGTGTCTGTGTGTGTGTGTGTCTGTGTGTGTGTGTGTGTGTGTGTGTGATGTAGGTCTGGATCACAACTAACTGAGAATGATGCACTTTTTTCAACTGTGCTTCGTTTGTTTACATCTCACTCTTTTAATGTAAATGATGGAGAGACGTTCTCAACTGGTCTTCATACAAATAACTTCAATAGAAACACAAATAAAAAATAGAGCTGCAGCTAAAGATTCTTTTTAATATTGATTAAACTATATTTAAATGTTTACAATACTCCCCAGAGCCCGAGGAGGAGCCATATTCAAAACCAGAGATATTCAGTTTATCATCATATTTAACAAAGACCAGCTTTAAATCCTCATGTTTGAGAAGCTGGAATCAGCTTTCTTTTCCATATTTGATTGAAATACAACACTTAATTGATTATGAAAGAAGCTGCAGATTGATTTCTGTCAGTCAGCTAATGGCTTCAGCTCTAAACTGTCTGAAAGATGAGCCGGGTCAGAGGCCAAAGGAGGGAATTAACATCTGTTTTACTTTCACCAATAATCTATAAATTCAAAACATATTAAAGATTATTAACACAACTTCTCAAAGCACAGGGTGAGACCTTTAAACAACACCAGCATCCACTGGGAACCGCTGGTCTACCACCAGTCCATGTTCAGAAGCTCACACTACACTATTTCTCTCTTTTGATTCATAAAAATCTAATTTTATGCTGAACTACTAATGAATTAGTGGGCTCATCATTTCGGCATTAGTCCAAATTCAGGCTTACAACAAAACTACATCGTTTAAATATAACTTCATCCCCTAATTATGTTTAAATGAAATACGGACTCCATGTTAATTAAACAGAGAAACAAACAACCAGAAGTCACATTTAATCATATTACACCGAGAAACGTCCTCTCACTAGTGTGTGTGTGTGTGTGTGTGTGTGTGTGTGTGTGTGTGTGTGTGTGTGTGTGTGTGTGTGTGTGTGTGTGTGTGTGGTAAACAGCCTGAGTCACTGAGCGAGCGGAGTGAAGACCGTCCAGGCTCCTCGTGTGTGTGTGTGTGTGTGTGTGTATCTGTTGGTTTATGTGTGTGTTGCAGGCGGCCCCCTGCTGAGAGCAAAGATGTTGTAAACGAGGCCGACAGATAATGTATGGCAGCGGGTGTCGTTGAACGCGTCCCTTTGAGAATACACATAAAACACACAAATACCAGGACACAGAGGCAGGTGTGAGGCCTGAAATACTAATAATACACAGCAGTTAACATATGTGAACATGCGACCACACACACACACACACACACACACACACACACACACACACACACACACATATATAGCACAGTACATTACTCACTGAGTGGGGAGAAGAAATACATAAACCTATACACACACACACACAGACACACACACACACACAGACACACACACACACACACACACACACACACACACACACACAGACACACACACAGACACACACACACACACACACACACACACACACAGGCAATATTTGGCTGATAAGAAAGGTCACTTTTGAAAGCACACAAACCACTACAGGCTGCACTTTCAAAGCTTCACTAGAAAGAGAAAGGAGGGCAGCCGAGCCTCTGGACACCTCACTCAGCCAGTCATAATTACAGAACAAATCGCACTGCTCTTTTCCCTCCATGTCATTTCAAATAGTGGATTAAGAGCACAAAAAAAGCGGTGTGTTTTTTTTTTAAGCTCAGCCATCTGTGTTTGCTGCGAGAGCTTGTGTGTGTGTGTGTGTGTGTGTGTGTGTGCTTCCTTATCTCATCTGAACCATCCACCTCTCTCACAGCTCCCAGTCGGCTCAGGGCCCTGAAACTGGGTCATCTGGGTGTTGAGAGAAGAAAAGGCTGGACACTGACTGCAAAGCTGCCTGGAACACGCTCCGGTCGGGGAGAGAGGGAGGCAGGAATTGATGGGATGGGGCCTCGGAGATTGACGAGTGGAAAGGTCAGGACGGTACGGCGCAGCTCTGTTGCTGGGGGAGATATTTTTGGACAGCACGCGGGGGTCACAGCGCCAGACTGTCAGCCTCCGCTCCGGTCTGGTTGCAGGGGCCGCGGCCAAGGCGGAGGCAGGAGAGCCTCAAGGTTACGGCCCTGCACCTTTTCTGCTGACAGAAAGAGGGAATGAGCGAGGGATGGAGGGGTGGAAAGGTCACAAGCACCTGGAGGCCATGCTGCTTTTACAGGTCTAAATAAAAACGGACTTTGTTCTTCTTGAGGGTAGCCGTTTGCTCACAAACGATCATCCGTGCAGAGTGGCTTTCGGGTCAAGATGGTACAAGAAAAGGGCTGCTGGGTACGCACTCTCAGTTCAGGAGTGTCACCCGTCCACCGGGGCCTCTTGTGTGAAATGTGATATCACTCAGAGGCCGAGCCAGAGAGCCAGAGAGCCGCTGGAGTAACGGATATCAGGTGGACAGGAAGCTCCAAATCCATCAGAGATCGACGGCACTTAAAGTCAATGTTTCTAATTGCTTCTGCTTGATTGATTTTACACAGTATTAGCTTCACAGCGCCGACTTCTATTGATACTATCTCAGGTTATTAGTTGTTAAAAAAAACAACACTGCAGATTATTGTTGCCTCATCATCATGCTAGTTGCAGAATTTGAATGCAGCAGAAATACACTTTTATCGTGAATATTATCATTTACTTAAACAATATCAATTGGAATGCGTCTATAACTTTCATATTGCCTCCGTTTCGTGTCGGGCCAAACAATACCCTTTATCTGTGATGTAATATATCACAGCTATATATATATATATATATATATATATGTATATATATATCTCAACATGCTGCAGCCACAGCCGTCCTCTCTGTCCTCGTTTCCTGTCTGTGTCACACAACCTGTAAAGAGATGGTTGAGTAACTTCTACCTGAGCAGTATGTTGCTGCAATCAGAGCTTTTCTGTGCTTTTATTGACACGGCCCGGCCGGCCGCACGTGACTTTTAGTGCATGTTAGTGCACTTTACTTACAGACCAGCTCTGTTGTGTGTTCTGAGTTACTCAATACATGAGATCAATCGAAGAACGACTCGTTACTTGACAAGTTTGTTGCACAAACTATATTTCATAGTCGAGTGGAGTGAGACTCAGACAGACGTGTCAAGTGATGAATCATTGGTCACTTGTTGCCCCGGTAGTCATGTAGTCATGTAGTCATGTAGTCATGTAGTCATGTAGTCATGTAGTCATGTATTCATGTCGTCATGTCGTCATGTCGTCATGTCGTCATGTCGTCATGTATTCATGTCGTCATGTCGTCATGTAGTCATGTCGTCATGTATTCATGTCGTCATGTCGTCATGTAGTCATGTCGTCATGTCGTCATGTATTCATGTCGTCATGTCGTCATGTATTCATGTCGTCATGTCGTCATGTAGTCATGTCGTCATGTATTCATGTAGTCATGTAGTCATGTAGTCATGTAGTCATGTATTCATGTAGTCATGTCGTCATGTAGTCATGTCGTCATGTCGTCATGTATTCATGTCGTCATGTCGTCATGTATTCATGTCGTCATGTCGTCATGTAGTCATGTCGTCATGTATTCATGTAGTCATGTAGTCATGTAGTCATGTAGTCATGTAGTCATGTAGTCATGTATTCATGTCGTCATGTAGTCATGTAGTCATGTATTCATGTCGTCATGTCGTCATGTCGTCATGTAGTCATGTAGTCATGTAGTCATGTAGTCATGTAGTCATGTCGTCATGTCGTCATGTCGTCATGTAGTCATGTAGTCATGTATTCATGTATTCATGTAGTCATGTCGTCATGTCGTCATGTCGTCATGTCGTCATGTCGTCATGTAGTCATGTAGTCATGTAGTCATGTCGTCATGTCGTCATGTAGTCATGTAGTCATGTATTCATGTAGTCATGTCGTCATGTCGTCATGTCGTCATGTCGTCATGTATTCATGTAGTCATGTAGTCATGTAGTCATGTAGTCATGTAGTCATGTCGTCATGTCGTCATGTCGTCATGTCGTCATGTCGTCATGTATTCATGTAGTCATGTAGTCATGTAGTCATGTAGTCATGTAGTCATGTAGTCATGTCGTCATGTCGTCATGTCGTCATGTCGTCATGTCGTCATGTATTCATGTAGTCATGTAGTCATGTAGTCATGTAGTCATGTAGTCATGTAGTCATGTATTCATGTAGTCATGTAGTCATGTCGTCATGTCGTCATGTCGTCATGTATTCATGTAGTCATGTAGTCATGTCGTCATGTCGTCATGTCGTCATGTCGTCATGTCGTCATGTAGTCATGTCGTCATGTCGTCATGTAGTCATGTAGTCATGTATTCATGTCGTCATGTCGTCATGTAGTCATGTCGTCATGTATTCATGTCGTCATGTCGTCATGTCGTCATGTAGTCATGTCGTCATGTCGTCATGTATTCATGTCGTCATGTCGTCATGTAGTCATGTCGTCATGTATTCATGTCGTCATGTCGTCATGTAGTCATGTCGTCATGTATTCATGTAGTCATGTAGTCATGTAGTCATGTCGTCATGTATTCATGTAGTCATGTATTCATGTCGTCATGTCGTCATGTCGTCATGTAGTCATGTAGTCATGTAGTCATGTAGTCATGTCGTCATGTCGTCATGTAGTCATGTCGTCATGTATTCATGTAGTCATGTAGTCATGTAGTCATGTCGTCATGTATTCATGTAGTCATGTATTCATGTCGTCATGTCGTCATGTCGTCATGTAGTCATGTAGTCATGTAGTCATGTAGTCATGTCGTCATGTAGTCATGTAGTCATGTAGTCATGTATTCATGTAGTCATGTAGTCATGTATTCATGTCGTCATGTATGGAGCCTGATGGAGTCACTAGTGAGGCTCCTTCTGCTGCTGAGCACTGAAGCCGGGGAGCTTCAAGGACACAGATACAACAACACCAACGTTGGTATACTGTTGGCTCTCTTATCTTCCACAGAGAAGCATTCATTTAGGATTCCTTCAATTTAAAAAAAATGAATTCACAATCATAATCATTGTTTTTAGGAAAAGCAATATCTTTTATTCGGCACCTTTCTAGAAACTCTGTGGATGTATTATTCATTAAAGATTCTTCTTCTACATAAATAAGTTATGAATATGACCTTTTTTAATAAGCATGGTCCCACAATAAGTTTAATGTTTGTGTTCAGAGGATCAATAAAAGAAACAAACGTTGGGACCACTGAAGAAAACATGACAACAAGAGGAAATGTTTGTTTAAACATTTTATTGCTATGTAAAATTAAAAATCTCATACCTCCAATGAAAAAGTACTACTTTTAAATAACACAAACAAAATCAGGCAAAATAAAAAATATATTTGGCATTGTGTAGTGATGTTCAGTGATGTTCAGTGATGTGCAGTGATGTGCAGTGATGTGCAGTGATGTTCAGTGATGTGCAGTGATGTTCAGTGATGTGCAGTGATGTGCAGTGATGTGCAGTGATGTTCAGTGATGTGCAGTGATGTGCAGTGATGTGCAGTGATGTGCAGTGATGTTCAGTGATGTGCAGTGATGTGCAGTGATGTGCAGTGATGTTCAGTGATGTTCAGTGATGTTCAGTGATGTGCAGTGATGTTCAGTGATGTTCAGTGATGTGCAGTGATGTTCAGTGATGTGCAGTGATGTGCAGTGATGTGCAGTGATGTGCAGTGATGTTCAGTGATGTGCAGTGATGTTCAGTGATGTGCAGTGATGTTCAGTGATGTTCAGTGATGTGCAGTGATGTTCAGTGATGTGCAGTGATGTTCAGTGATGTGCAGTGATGTTCAGTGATGTTCAGTGATGTGCAGTGATGTTCAGTGATGTGCAGTGATGTGCAGTGATGTGCAGTGATGTTCAGTGATGTTCAGTGATGTTCAGTGATGTTCAGTGATGTGCAGTGATGTTCAGTGATGTTCAGTGATGTTCAGTGATGTTCAGTGATGTGCAGTGATGTTCAGTGATGTTCAGTGATGTTCAGTGATGTTCAGTGATGTTCAGTGATGTGCAGTGATGTGCAGTGATGTGCAGTGATGTTCAGTGATGTGCAGTGATGTGCAGTGATGTGCAGTGATGTGCAGTGATGTTCAGTGATGTGCAGTGATGTGCAGTGATGTGCAGTGATGTTCAGTGATGTTCAGTGATGTTCAGTGATGTGCAGTGATGTTCAGTGATGTTCAGTGATGTTCAGTGATGTTCAGTGATGTTCAGTGATGTTCAGTGATGTGCAGTGATGTGCAGTGATGTGCAGTGATGTTCAGTGATGTGCAGTGATGTGCAGTGATGTGCAGTGATGTGCAGTGATGTTCAGTGATGTGCAGTGATGTGCAGTGATGTGCAGTGATGTTCAGTGATGTTCAGTGATGTTCAGTGATGTGCAGTGATGTTCAGTGATGTTCAGTGATGTGCAGTGATGTTCAGTGATGTGCAGTGATGTGCAGTGATGTTCAGTGATGTTCAGTGATGTGCAGTGATGTGCAGTGATGTTCAGTGATGTGCAGTGATGTGCAGTGATGTTCAGTGATGTTCAGTGATGTTCAGTGATGTTCAGTGTTTGGGGATCACATGTGAGCAGATTCAGCACAGCATCACTGCAACACTTGTTCGTCAGGGTGGATGTTATAAGATGCTCACAGACGGCCATCTTTAAAAGTCTCGTGTCATTCCATCGGGTAGAACACAGAGCCAAGTAAACTACTAAACATATAACGTTTCTCGCTATGGACATGAAAGACTAGATCTAACTGAGGTCCTACAGTGTTGTCATGACGCACCCTAAATAAAACTGAACACATGACGTCCGTGTGCTTATTATTGGCACGTCCACGATCTCCGAGGCGACCGCTCCGACTGTGCGGTGGGAGAAAAGGCTGCAGCTGCTCGTCTCGGCCGTTACGGTACAGAACATTTGAGCCGATGAGCCGAGTCGTTCGCCGTGCCACACAATCTGAAAGTGGTGCGACGTATCCTCGTTATCTTTGACACGAGTGAAGTGTCTCCTTCTCAGTGAAGCCGCTACGAAGACACAATAATTAATGACAAACACAAAACTTCAAGTATATTCCAAACGCAGCTCCTCCTCATCTGGGCGACGGACTGAAGATCTAAGCATGCAAACACTGGTGATGTGCACCTTCTCTTTCTGTGACATACTGCAAAGTGCATGTGAGGGACCGGGTGCTCTGCTAACACTTAGGTTAGCTCGTCCTCTAAGAGGCAAAGAGACTCGGCTTTACTACATTGAGATTCTAAACGTTGTGTTGCTTAATAATGCTGCACTCAACATAACACAAGTAAAACATGAAGCATTAGCATTCAAAAGTGTGCTGATTCAATAACCACTTTAGATTCTCTGGGCACCGTCTCTCCTGGAACACTGTGGAAACATTTACAAACATAAAGCCTCTCATATAAGTTATCAAATAAATTAAATTCAGACATAAAATAACTGATTACAGCCAGAAAAAATAAGATTTTCCTTGTTTTGTTTTACATAAGGGATAGCTTTGTTGATCATTCCATATCCGCATTCTGCATCAGCATTCACTGCATTCATGGAATACCTTAGAAAATAAGTAAGTCAATAAATAAATAATCCTTGCATTGTTTAGTATTTGTTATGTTTTTACAGTACCATGACTTGTAACTGTACAGTGAGTAGGTATAACGAGGGGTAAGCCCATTGTCTGGTGTTACTGGGGCTGAACGTGGGGCTTGAGGGTACCGGTGGTCTGCTGGTCTAGGCCGGTCCAGACCGGTCTGAATTGAACGAGGCCCTTTAGCGATCCATAATCATTGCCTCGACCTTCTTTGTTGGTCTGCCACTAGGGGGGAATTGGCTCGGCTCGAGGCTCCGGCCGGTTTCCAGAGCTGCCTTCAGATCTGTGCCGGACTTGCTGAGATCGGAGTTTGGCTGGATGAGAGTCGGAGGAGGGAGGCTGAGGTCAGAAGGTGTCGGGAGCCAGGGCTGCCGCGGTGACCTCAGAAGTGGCCCATCCTGGCGGCGAAAAGGCTGCGTGACCGTGGCACCGTCGAAGAGAGGCGGCCAAAGCTGGACGAAGGCCACTTCATGATGAACTGGGAGGTCACTGGCAGCAGATACCTGGACAGACGGACACGAGCGAGGGACGGAGGGATTAAGGGAAAGGATGAACATAATGAGAGGATTAGATATGCATAGGTCACAATTTAGAGGTTAGGGCGCATCAGTGCTCGGCACTGAGACCAGACGTTTCATATATTTCTACCATTTTACGTCCGTCTCCATTTCAACTTTAATAACAACTTTGTGATTTCAAGATATCGTGACATCAGCCTCCGCTTGAAACCGAGGAAAGAAGATCGTGAGATCCATATGATGCAGGTTATTTTGTGATTAATCAACTGAGCAGTTTGTCTATAAAATGCCAGAAAAATAATTCAAAAGTATGTTTATAATTCACACCAAGGTGACGAGACGGACCAACAGTCCAAACCCCAAATATATTCATTTTACTTTCATGGATGGCAAAGAAAAGCATCACAATCTCATATTTAAAATGTGTAAACAGCAATTTATTAACAGGCTTTATTATCAACTATTTTGATTAGTCAATTATCAAAATGAGTTTAATCATTCAGCTCCAATTCTATGTAATGTACCAAATCTAAGCTCTCAGAGTTGTGTTTCTTTAGGTTGTGTGCAGTATTCATGTACGCGTAGAAAGATAAACGATCGACCTTCATGCTGATAGAAGCAGATGCTTTCAGGACAACTGCATTTTTCAACTTTGACCTTTTTTCTTACATTGTTGGTATCATGAACAGAAGATCCTCACCTATCATTCCGAGGCTTAGGCGTCAGTACCTTTCTAAGACTTTTCTATGACACCTTCCACCGAGACAGAGCAGTGAGGCAGCTCCTGCTAACAGCGTTCCAGTACCTGAGAATGAGAGCAGCGTCAGGTTGAGAGAGAGGAAGGAGGGCTGAACCCTGCTCCCATCTTCCTCAGCTACTGGAAATGAGTCAGAGATGGTTGTCAGAGCGATGTCAGAGATGAGATGATCAGATCGTGGGCAAAGTTAACTG
>JAVDOI010000345.1:0-10000 GCA_032191485.1 Leptoclinus maculatus
AAGATGAAGCGAGAGTGAGAGAGTGAGAGAGTGAGAGGGGAGAGTCAGAGAGATGAGAGAGAGAGAGAGAGAGAGAGACAGTGCAAGATGAGAGAGAGAGAGAGAGAGAGTGAGAAAGTGAGAGAGAGAGAGAGAGAGTGAGAGGAGAGTAGAGTGAGAGAGAAGAGAGAGCCAGCAAGAATGAAGAGAGAGAGAGAGAGAGAGTGAGAAAGTGAGAGAGAGAGAGAGAGAGAGGAGAGGGGCCAGCAAGAATGAGAGAGAGATTTTTTTTTTTGATTTTTGAAAAAACACTTTATTTACATATTTATAGTTGAAAACATTTCAACAATTCAATAAAGTGCTGTTGCATAAAATTCACAGGTTTGTTAAAAAAACATTATATATTCACTACTACCTGATAAAAACTTGTGCAACATTAATTCTTCGTTGACCACAGAACAAACAATTTCAATTAAAACACCAGCGCTGTTGTAAAAGCATCCAAACTCTCCAATGTGTTTATAAAACCTAACTCCAGCCAGAGTCTGGCCCTAATGTTGCACACAGCCAGACTGACCTGGCCTCCTGCCCCTCCCTGTTCTCCCACTCTGTTCTCCTACTTAAATAAATTGCCATCTTGGCCTCTCTGAAAGATAGTTGAGGAGCTGCCACTTTTCATTTTCCCCGTTTTCCTTCTGTAGGCAGCTCCCATGATAAAAACCTTTCAGTAAAAACCACATTAAAAAGACTAAAAACCAATGTTTAAAAGAGAGAAGAACTCTGTGAGTCTCTTACACTCAGTAAAAACATGGTACACAGTCTCTCTAAGGTTACAAAACGGGCACTGGCTAAGAACAGAGGGATTAAGAACAGAGATAAAAGCATTGGAGGCGACAGCACCATGTAAAATCCTCCACTGGAGGTCGGCAGTCCGTTTTTTGAGGGGAGGTTTATATAAAATCCTCCACTGTTGGGCCAGGTCCGTTTTGTCCCAGTCTGTCTGACCACACAGTGGGGAGCCGGTTGCACAGTCCGCTCTTGTTC
This sequence comes from Leptoclinus maculatus, assembly GCA_032191485.1. Classification (NCBI taxonomy): domain Eukaryota; kingdom Metazoa; phylum Chordata; class Actinopteri; order Perciformes; family Stichaeidae; genus Leptoclinus; species Leptoclinus maculatus. Next base: position 1,024 of record JAVDOI010000345.1, read on the forward strand.
GTGCCCTTCACACAGTTTAAAATACAAGGTCTTTTTGTCTGCCTTGTACAGTGTCAGTTTGTCTGGTTGCGTTGTAGCAAGCAGGGGGGCCGGTGAGTTCCCCTAGCCCCCGGGCTCAGGAGATGTCCGGGAAAGGGTCTGCAGGGTCGGTCGCTCAACTTTTCTTTGGTGTAGTTCGGTGAGGAGGCTCCTCTCCTTCCACTCGTCAGCCTATGGCTCCACAGCCTCCAGGAGCCTCCGTCGCCACCCTCCCGGGACAGAATGCAGACCCAGCAGAGAAAGCCGCGGGCCAGGGGTGCAGCTCAGCTCAGCGTCGGCCCCACTGCATCCACCAGCTGCTGCAGGCACAGGGTTCGGGACTTGCGGCAGTGCCCCCATCAGGCCAGGGGTGACGCTGCTGCTGATGTCCAGCTTGGCCCTGTGAATCAACGGTTCTCTCTAACAACACACAGTACAGGCAGAGTTAGACTCTGGCAACCTCTTTATGAGTAAAAAAGTGCCCACAAGACTTAAAAACACCCTGATAAAACGGAGGCCACCCACTTAACTTAAAACACTAGGATCATTAAAAAGCAGTCATACCAGTCCCCCAGGTTATCTGCCACGTCTGAGGATGCAGCTGGCCATCAATCTCTCCACACTTAAACCATCCGGACTTGTGAGGTATTTTTGAACTCAACTGAATTCTAAAAGTGGCCGTCCGGCTGGCCACGGTGGACGAGGCCCCTGTCCCCCCTCCTCTCTGGCTAAAAAACAGCACCCCTCTTGTTGCAAACTCCAGTGTAACCCTCCCAAAAGAAATCAACCATTCTCCTGCTGTATATTGGCTAAAAGCACTTGAGGTAGGGTCTAGGCAGGTCAGACGGTGCCACAGTTGTGGGATGCTATAAGATTGTTTAAAACCAATACTCTACCTTTAAAAGACATCTGATGGAGCAGGCCATTTCCATTTGGAAAGTTTTCCTTCAATCTTCTCTGTGACGCCCTCCCAGTTCTTCTGGACTATGTTTTGGTGTCCAAGATGTATACCCAGGTATTTAAAGGCCGTCCCTTTTCCCACACCATGCTCTGGGGAAGAGAACTGGGAGACCGTCACGCCATTCACCGACAGCGGAGGGCTTTCACTTTTCTTCCAGTTCACCCTCGCTGCGATGCTGTGCTAAAATCCTCCACAATATTGTTTAAAAGGTCTGCATCCCTCTGGTCCCTAATAAAAACAACAATATCATCTGCATACGCTGATAAAATCATGTTCTTACTAAAACCAGGTAAAACCAGACCCTGTAGGCTGGAGCGTATTCTGATGAGGAGGGGTTCCAGGGAGAGTGCATAGAGCATCCCGGACAGAGGACAACCCTGCCGGACCCCTCTACACACTCTAAAAGGAGCACACAGACTGCCGTTTATCTTCAGCACACTCTCAACCTCACTGTACAACACTTTGATCTTAGCTATGAAACCAGCGCTGAACCCAAACTTCCCCATAACTTTCCAGAGGAAGTTGTGTTCAACGCGGTCAAAAGCCTTTTCCTGATCTAGAGAAATCAGACCAGTGTTAATACCCAAAGAACTGGAGACCTCCAAAACATCCCGAATGAGGTAGACATTGTCTACCATGGACCTGCCGGGCACACAGTAGGTCTGGTCCCGATGGATGACCTGCTCCATAGCTTCCCTCAGCCTGGAGGCAAAGACTTTGGACAGAAGCTTGTAATCCACACACAGTAGAGACACAGGACGCCAATTGCCGATGTCCTGCAGGTTTCCTTTTTTTGGCAGCAGCGTTATTACAGCTCTCCGGCAGGACATCGGCATGGAACCAGAGGCCAGACTTTCATTAAAAACGTCTAAAATGTCATATGCGAAGACATCCCAGAACGCTTTAAAAAACTCTGCAGAGAGGCCGTCAATGCCGGGAGCACGCCGTCCCTGCATACCCTGGAGGGCGGCCTTCAGCTCCTGCAAAGTTATGGGCCTGTTGAGCTCTTTGTTGGTCTCCTCAGAGACCTGAGGTAGTTCGCCATTGAACCCCTCCGTCAGTGCTTCCTCCTCCCTGTACTCACTGGTATACAGGGAGGAGTAAAAGCTGACCGCTCGCTTTCTGATCTGGCTTGGTTCCACAACCGGCTGCCCTGTGTCTGCTAAAAGTGAGTGGATTACCCTCCTCTGCCCACTCTTCTTCTCCAGGCCGAAGAAGAAGCTAGAGGGAGTGTCCATCTCTGTGATGGTCTGGAATCGGGACCGGACCAGTGCACCCTGAACTTTAACATCTAACAGGTCGGCCAACGCCATTTTTTTTATCTTGAGGACTTCAATATGTCCTCGATCTCCTGTGGACTCGCTTAAACTCTCTAGTTCCACTATATCAGTCTCCAGGTCCTTCATAGATCTGGTGATGTCTCGGGTGACGTTGAAGGTGTGCTGCTGGCAGAGGAGCCTAATCTCAATCTTACCATGGTCCCACCACTGCCTAAGACTGTTAAAATCACTCTTCCTCTGCCTAAAAACACCCCAGAAATAAATAAGGACCTCTCTAAACTTCTTATCAAAGGTTAAGACTGAATTAAAATGCCAGTACGCACTTTTAGGCAAGATGTTCCTAATGAACACATCACATAAAAGCAAAGAATGATCCGTAAAACCAGCAGGTACAATACTACACATTTTAAAAATATTAAAATGATGCTTAAAAACATAAAAACGGTCTAACCTGGCTGAGGAGATCCTACCCTCTCTAAGGTGGGACCATGTGTACTGTCGGCAGTCTGCATGCATCCTCCTCCACACATCCACCAGGCCATGAGAATGGACCAGCTGCCTCAGAACATGCTGTGAAGCTGGATGTGGCTCTGCGTGGTTGCGGTCTGCAGACGCATCCTCTGTACAGTTAAAATCCCCCCCTAAGAATAAAAAATCCTCCGAGGCACAGCCATTTAAAACATCATTAACTTTTTGTAAAAACAGCTTCCTCTCTGCACCGATTGTTGGAGCATACACATTGATAAAAACAGCAGTAAAAAGGTCAAACCGTGCTTTAACTAAAAACAACCTCCCCTCGATGATGTGTTTGACCTCCAGTGAGACTGGAGTAAAGGACCTGGAGAAGAGGAAGCCCACTCCTCCACTGAGGTTTGTGTTGTGACTTAAGAGGACTTCCCCTTCCCACTCCCTCCTCCAGTCTGCCTCATTGGTGCTGTCGCTGTGTGTTTCCTGTAAGAAGAGAACATCAATACCTTTCATTTTTTTAAATTCATAAATAGATGTTCTCTTCTTAACATTTCTGGCTCCATTTACGTTTAAACTGCCGACTTTAAAAGTATCCATTGTGAGTAAAGAAATAAAACCAAAAATAAAAACCAATAAATTAAATAAAACACACATTGGAGTTTTTTCCATGGCCATCGTTAATTGCTTTTTTGGCTTTCAGCACAAGTTTTTTCAGTCTCGTAACCTCCTGATCAGTGAAGCCAGACTCCTTCTGGCTCATGTGGAGTCTGGCTGAGGTGTAAATATAAACCCAGATCTGGGAGATACTGCTCAATTTGTAGTTTTTTCTTGTTTTTTACTTTTTCTAAAAAGGCTTGTATGAACTCGACAGTGTATGCTTCTTCCCTCTGACTGTTATTTAGATTAAAACTCTGAACCTCACTGCTGTCTGACACACAGTCCTCACTGTCACTGTCATCAGACTGTGCCTGCCTCCTCCCCGTCTCTTTGTTCTCCTCAACCTTACTGGCTTTAGCCTCACTGCCTGTGTTTTGTTTCCTATTTTTTCTTTTAGTTGCAGATTTTGGTTCCCCTGCTTCCTCCTCCAGCATCCCAACCTCTTCCACCTGCTCCTCCCCCGTATTCAGTTCTGCACCCGCCTGTGCTTCTCCTCCCTCACCTGACTCCTGTGTTCCACTAACCTGCTCCGTTAGGTCTACAGGTTTATCATTATCACCGTTTTCACCCTTTTTCTTTCTTTCTCCTCCATCCTCACCACCTCCCACCTTACCCAAAGCGTCTCTCCCACTGTCCTGGACAACCTCACTCACACCATGCACCTCATTCATACTCACCCCGTGTGGGTCAGGCACAGCAGCGGCACGGCTCGGCGCGGCCCGCGGTGCCGGAACCGGCCGCTCAGATGCCGCAGCCGGGCCCGCAGCGGGAGGCACCCCCGCCGCGTCCGTGCCCGCAGCGGGAGGTGTCCCCGCCGCGGCCCCGGGCGCCATCCCCGGGTCAGGTGGAGCCGGGTCCCCCGCCTCGGACAGGCTCCTCACGGTATGCCCCTCCTCACCGCAACCGAAACATTTCATCGCCGACGATGATGCGAAAAACACGTAATCATAATCACTACTTTAACGTGAAGCGGAGGTTGAGCTCTCATTCCGGTTGTTAAGTTATCATATACAGGTGTCTGCGGTGAGACACCACGTGCTTCAGCAACTGAGACTTACATCCAGACAAGATCTTCTTGATCGGTGACACCACTTTTCCGTGTCTGGAGAGTTCTCTGCTGAGAAACTCGTCAGTGATGAACGGAGGGACGTTTGATAGAACCACTCTCTTCGTGGCCAGGTTGCACCAGCGGCAACACCTGTACGAACATGTCGTTTACCGTGAGGCCCGTCTCGATGACTCGGTTCACCTTCTCCACCTGGTCAGGAAAATGACCACGGCGCCGTTCATCCGAGCGGCCGAATTTCCACGCTGCTGTGTCAGACCATCATCTCCCCCACAGCCAGCCCAATGTCCTCCACGCTGCACGGGAAGCCGACGCTGATCTTAATGCCGTGCTTTCCTCGTGAGGTGGGACAAACTTTCTCCCCCTTTACCATGGTCGTCTTAGGAACTGCCGACCGGCGAGACACCCGGGCAGGAGGAAAAACACACCAAACAAACAACCCAACAAAGACTAAACCAACTTAAAGTGAAAAACCAACTAACAAACCACATTAAAGTAATACACATAAAACTAGGGGAAAAGAAAATATATAGGTCGAAAAAAAACCCACTCGCTCAGGCAACTCACTCACACACGCTCTCACTCCCAGCATGCACTGCAGAGAGAGGAGAGAGAGAGAGAGTGAGAGAGAGAAGAGAGAGAGAGAGAGTGAGAAAGTGAGAGAGAGAGGAGAGAGAGAGAGAGAGCAGCTGAAGAAGAGAGAGAGTGAGAGAGAGAGAGCAAGATGAAGAGAGAGAGAGACGAGAGAGAGAGAGAGAGAGAGAGAGAGAGAGAGAGAGCCAAGCAAGATGAAGAGAGAGAGAGAGAGAGAGAGAGTGAAGTGAGAGAGAGAGAGAGAGAGAGAGAGAGAGAGAGAGTGAGAGTGAGAGTGAGAGTGAGAGTGAGAGGAGAGAGAGAGAGAGAGAGAGAGAGAGAGAGAGAGTGAGAAGTGAGAGAGAGAGAGAGAGACAGCAGATGAAGAGGAGAGAGAGAGAGTGAGAAGTGTGAGAGAGAGAGAGAGAGAGAGAGAGCCAGCAAGATGAAGAGAGAGAGAGAGAGATGAGAGAGAGTGAGATGAGAGAGAGAGAGAGAGAGAGAGAGAGAGAGAGAGAGAGAGAGAGAGAGAGAGAGAGACAGCAAGATGAAGTAGAGAGAGAGAGAGAGAGAGAGAGTGAGAGAGTGAGAGAGAGAGTGAGAGAGAGTAGAGTGAGAGAGAGAGTGAGAGAGTGAGGAGTGAGACTAGATCGTGAGAGTCGAGAGAGACGAGAGAGAGAGAGAGAGATTTGACTTTTTCAAATATCTTTATTTCAATTCAAATCCGCTTACAGTTTCACTGTTTGTCAAAACAAACTTAATTCATGCAAAAAAACAAAAAACAAACAAAACCTAAAGAACAAACACAAATCATAAGTTCAGAACCAGAGCATTCTCTCTGACTGAACACAGAACGTCGTTCAGAGCCCAAATGTTCACAAAGAGTTCAGTTTTCTTTGTCAGTTTGTACGAAACCAAACTCCACACTGAGCCGAGCAGCCAGCAGCCCCGTCAGCATCAAAACCACGTCCTCTGACCCTTCACCCCTCACAGACAGTCGTTTTTCTCGTTTTCCATACGGCTAGTTGGCCAGTCCTGAAAGGAAGTTTATTAGTGTGTGGACAGATTTCTTTTTAGCAGAGTAGTTCGGACCATAGATAAAAAGACAGAAAGAAAAGTGTTCTCCTAAGCCCTGAAACCACGCCTGCAGGCGGCTGAAGAGTCTCACCAGTCTGGAGCACTCAACGAACAGATGGTGGATGGTTTCTGTCTGCCGAGCAGAAAGGACAGCTGTCCCTGAGCCAGGATCGAGGTGCACCAGGTACCGGTTTGTAGCTATGGCCCCATGTACAATCCTCCACTGGAGGTCTCCTGTCCGTTTGTCTACAGGGGTTTGTACAGGGACCGCCAACAGCCCCTTGGGGAGGATCCCCTGCCAAAAAACTCGGTCCACCTCGACACCCTCACTCCCTGCCAGAGAGCGCATGTTGAGACCTTCACACTGACCTGATACGCCGCTTTCCTCCCAGAGTCTCAAAATCCCCCAACTGGGGTGTCTTCAGAGACAGCAGGATGTCTCCCTCCCACTGTCCCACAGCAGGACAGACAGCCAGGGGTGGAAAGACATACTCACATTCATCGTCCCATTGGTCAGATATTGTACGGTCTCCAACAAATGCTCTGAGGACTTCTGGCAGGGAAGCACAGACCTCCTCCACCAGCCTGAGCAGCAGCCTGCTGGACCGGAGGTTGATCAGCTCCGCTAGTTGAGGGATGGAGGTCTTCATCAGATGACCCAGCTTCACACAGCCGGCCTTTCTCAGTCTGGATCTCAGGCTGACGGACGTCAGGACCTGAGATGTGATGTAGCTGCTTCCAAACAGCGGCTCCTCAAAGAGCCACATCCCTGGTGTCGTCCCAGCTCTCCGCTGGACTGTAAAAACCTGCCACGCCTGTAGGACGGACTGGTAGAATGGTGTCAGACCAGTTAAATCCACTGACTGGGGCTGAAGCAGGAACAGGTGCTTGTCGTAACCTAAGCGTCCAGCCCTCCTCAGCAGCACACAGGCAGTATCAGTCCACGGCAGGCCGAAGCTGTACAGCAGTCTCTGAGCTGTCTGTAGTCTGAAGGCTGTGATGCGTGATGTGATGTCCACCAGGCCCTGCCCTCCCTCCTGTACCGGCAGGTACAGCACCGCAGATCTCAGCCAGTGAAGCCCTGACCAGAAGAAGTCCACAACTGCCCTCTGGACTTCCTTAATCAGGCCCTGTGGTGGAGGTAGGACTACCAGTCTGTGCCAAAGGGTCGAGGCAACCAAGTTATTAACAATTAGGACCCTCCCCCTGTAAGAGAGCTGAGGTAGCAGCCATTTCCATTTAGACAGTCTGGTACGCACTCTCTCCATAGCACCCTCCCAGTTCTGTCTCTGAAACTCCTCTGTTCCCAAAAAAACACCCAAAACCTTCAAGCCCTGCCTTCCCCATCTGATGCTTCCTGGTAGCTTTGGTGTTTCTTTGTCTGCCCACTGCCCAACCTGCAAAGCTTCACTTTTTTCCCAGTTCACCTTTGCTGAAGATGCTCTCTCAAACAAAACTAAACTGTTACCTAGGAACTGGACATCCCTCTGATCTTTAACGAACACATAAATATCATCAGCATATGCTGACACCACCAGCGAGGGCCGCTGAGGCAGCCCAGGTAACATTAGTCCTGACAGACGGGATCTCAACCTGTTCAGAAGAGGCTCAATGGCAATTGAATATAGCTGTCCAGAGATAGGACATCCCTGTCTGATGCCTCTCTGGACCTGAACTGGACAGCTCAGTGCACCCCCCACCTTTACCAGACAAGTAGCTTCCTTGTACATCAACCCCAACAGTGACACAAACCCTTCACCAAAACCAAAAGCTCTTAAAGTGGAAAAAAGAAAACCATGATCAACCCTATCAAAAGCCTTCTCCTGGTCTAATGAAATAACACCAACATCAATATTATACAGTTTACAAAGGTCCAACAAGTCTCTCATGAGAAAAATGTTATCCATGATGGATCTGTCCGGTACGCAGTAAGACTGGTCTCTGTGGATTACAGCCTCTAGAAAAGTTCTTAAGCCGGTTGGCGAGCACCTTGGACAGAAGTTTATAGTCTGTGCATAACAACGCCACCGGTCTCCAGTTCTTCAGTAAGGACAAATCCCCTTTTTTGGGTAACAGTGATAGTACTGCATGCCGACATGTTGTCGGTAACAGGCCTGTCTGTGAACACTCCTGCAGCACCTCCCACAGGTCGGCTCCCAAACACTTCCAGAAGTGTTTATAGAAGTCCGCAGGCAGTCCGTCCAGTCCAGGAGCTCTCCCAGCAGCCATCTGACCCACAGCAGCGGTCAGCTCCTCCAGGGAGATGTTGGCGTCCAGGACAGCTCTGTCCTCGGGGCCCAGCTGAGGAAGGTCCTGAAGCAGCTCGTCAACACTTCCTCTCTGTGGGTTGTCCCTCCTTCCTGAAGAGGGCGCTGTAGAAGCTTACGGCATGTTGTCTCATTTCAATTGGGTCAGTCGTCATCTTGCCATCAGGGAGGCGGAGGACACACCATTTGTTTGGTCGAGAGACGGACTTCTCCAGATTGAAGAAGTAGGAGTTAGGAGCATCCATGTCCCTAACACTGGTGAACCTTGACCTGACCAACGCTCCTTTAGCCAGTTCCTGTAGAAAGGAACCTAATTGCTGCTTCTTCTGTTGAAGCCTGTGAGTGTCTGTGCCTGTGTGAGTGAATAGACTGTGCTCTAAATCCCTGATTTCATTTTCAGATCCTCAATGACCCTTTTGACTTTTACTGTTGGAGTGACTTGTATATTGTTGAACAAAGACACGTATATGTGCCTTCCCTACATCCCACCACTGACTCAGGGACTCAAAGTCGCTCTTCTTTGCTCTCCAGATCCCCCAGAAAGCCTCAAACTTTTCACAGAAATCCACTGTCCTGAAGCAGCTTAACGTTAAAGTGCCAGTATGAGCTG